>JADLZL010006877.1:0-131367 GCA_015844335.1 Chrysopogon serrulatus | reverse complement strand
GCCTCCACCACACAATCGCTTGAACAGACGCTCGATTTCAGGCGATCAAGATAGGAAAAGTGGAAAAATTTGATGGAATATTTTGTTTCTAGCAAAATTGTACAATTATGATAGGTAGATGACTAAAGAAGATAAATGATTCTATGCAAATTTAAATGGTAAAAGTATCAATTAAAATATAGTTTTTGATGTGTTGTGTCTATATAAATGTGAAACATAAAAACTTCAATATATGCAGCTTGTGAAGTATATGGTTCATGATGGTGACGACTCTCATTGACAAGAAAAAATTCTGTTGAACCGAATTCAGGTCCATGACGATGCAACAGAAGTGTTATACTATTGCTATAAGGGCGCCTAGTTCTCAAATAAATATCTATATAATCCGGTGAATTGTTGAGCGCTGAAAGGATGTTTATATAAGAGGATAAAAAAGGAGTTGTCCCTCGTACTAATCCAGCAGTGCGATCATTTCATGTTAGTCTGTCCACACGCAGCACGTCAACACGTTATTGAACAAAATTTTTTAGAAAGTATTATTGAACAAAATTTTCACATCTTGTTTGAAACCCGCAAGCAAACATTTTTTGTTCCGGTCTGTGCCACGCGCATTGTCATACCAAACAAATCAGTGCATCAGGGGCTATAGCCTACTGTTCTCCCCAAATCATTTGCGGCCAAGTTAGCAATCGCCAGTCGCCACGAAGCTAGCAATCTCCTCTGGTGCTCGACGCCGCCGCCCGGTGCTAAACCGCGTCGCGGCCCCTCGAATAGCGCGCCTCAAGTCCGTCGGCGTTCTCGATGTTGCTCGTCGCCCTCGTCCTCATCGCTCAGCCGGCTACCGCGTCAAGCAGGCGGCGGGCCGAAGCACCAACTCACCCGCTCCCCGCCGCTGCTGGACTGCGGCCCGGCGCCAGTAGCGCCCGTCGAGGCGACGACGGCGCCTTCCCCTAACCTGCTCGCACTCCTCCGCGTCATCACCGCCGCCGCCGCGCCCGCGGCGTTGGCCACTGCGTCGTTGGGCAGGACGGACCGCGACCGTGCGTTCGCGCGCGCGCTCTGCTTCGGCGACGCAAACAGCTCCTCCTCCGGCTGCCGCGGGAGTGCCTGTCTGCCGCCGCGAGGGACGCCACCGGCGGCTGCGGCGCCGCCGCGCCGGCGATATTGGCGCGCGGGTGCTTCGACCTACGCGGACACCGACGCCGCGTCGCCCCGCGGACGCGTTCCGGGGCTGGTTCTGCGCCGGCCCCGGCACGGCGGCACGCTGCAACGACGCTCAAGAACGGCGTGTGCTTGGACGACCGCCCGGGGACCGACTGCGCTCGGTGCTTGGAGGACGCCAGGCGTGCGGCGGCAGCGCTGCTGCGGTGGCTGGTGTGAGGATGTGGGGAGAAAGAGGTGCTCATCGTTGGCTATGGGTGCTGCCTGCGCGTACAGATTTCCGCGTTGCCGATGGGAAGTGATTGTGAGTTATCTTACTCGATCTCGTCCTGGAAATGGCGCAGCGCAATTTGTGATAGAAACCCAGATTATGCCTGGCAGATGCGGACGATGCTCGACAATATATCTTTTTTTGTTCATGGTGTGTATGGTGTTGGCTGAATTGGCAACTGTGACAGTACTGCTCTACGAGATCATTGTTGAACTACGAGGTATGCTTTATCTTTCAATTTCTGTGACCCTGAATTAATTTCTTTAACTAACGCAATTTTTCTTTGATAGCAATGACTGGCATAATATGATCGTTAATTTAGTTTCCATTCAAAAAGGCCTGTACTTCTGATCATGTTTTGATCGATTAGACTAACAACTAATTGACTAGTCCATCACGTTATAAAGTATAGTTCGTTTGATTTTTTTATCTTAATTTTTGACCAGGCTCGTCTTATTAAAAAGTTTATCTGAGATATAGTCAAATTTAAATTATTTTAAGAACTTATATATTAATAAAGCTAGCCACAATAAAAAAATATAATATTTTATACAATTTTTTTAAATTAGGCAGCGATCAAACTTAAGATAAAAATTAATGAACTATAATTTAGGTAAAGTTAGTAATTTTTAGTCCATAAGGATCAATGAGAGTCAAGGTTTCAACTATTTTTTCCAACTAGATTTAGCCAAACTTTAGCTAACAATGAGGGCTATTGAAAAAGACAATACTACTCCTGCCTTTCTTATTCACTCTAGAAGTACAGGAGTATGATGTATATGGGAATATCTTTCTCCACACATACTTGCTATCAATTAGTCTGAGAATCCAAACAGTATAGGATTAGTTTTTAGCCTGTTAACTATTAGCCAACTAACAACTGTTCTAATTCATCTAAACAGGACTATATATATACCAAACTATATCATCAGCATCTATATATGTTTGGCCGATTTAGTTTACATTTTTGCAGATATGCTAGAGCCGATACAATGAATGGAGCCGATACATATGGAGGAGGATTTCTGGGCGATGCAATTCGTGCATTGATGGTGGAGATTTCGGGCTGGTTTCACCATTCTGCCATTGCGCTATCGATGGTTATCCTAGCCATTGGCGCTGCTACTATACTAATTATTAAGGTATGTTTTGCGGGCTGGTTTCTGAATCCGCGTCCCCATCATCGCTGCCATTGCGTGAGAAAGTTTATCAGCTAGGGTTTATCCAAGCCATTGGCATCTGCTCAAAGCTACTGTGATTTACTAAACCATATTAGTTATTTTTTTACTAACATTTTACTGCTCCGTATATCGATGATACAAGTCCGCCCATGGGAAAGTTATCCGCGTCCCTTTCTGTCATCTAAACATGTAACTATCTTTCCACGCGCGCTTTCACTTTGATGAATGGAAGCCAGCAACCTTTTCCATGTCGAGCCGATCTCTTGGGCCTTCATACTGTAAAGTCTGTACTTTGTTTTTATTTGGTAAATATTGCCATCGTGGCCCAACTAGACTCAAAAATGAGATTTAACAAAGCTATATAATTAGTTATTTTTTTATTTATATTTAATACTCTTTACATGCGCCAAATTTGTGAAGGGAGAGAGATTGTAAGTCACCTTAGCATTTGGTTTGATATTCCCAAGCCTGTTCCTTGCTACGTAATATATATGCTATTTACATCACGAGGAAACAATTGAAATGGAAAAACCAATTTCAATTGAAAGTTTGGAAGGCGCGGGTTTCATACTGCAGACTGAAGCCATTATATTCCTCTTTCCTCACGTTTTATATGAAGAAACGGCGTTTTAGATAGGCACTGGAAGCGTGCAGAAGTGATATGTTACAAGTTGAACCCTTCCAGCAATTGGCCCCTCCCTCGGAGAACACAAAATGGATCAGATTGAATCAATGAACACGTCAAAAAGAATAATCAGGATGGATAGTGGTAGGTATTTGCTACTAGCTAGCTTGTGTTTGCTACTAGCTAGGATGTTGTATGTCTTGTGCAGGAATCCGTGAAAATACAAGTCAAGTAGTAGGTGGCTAGCTTTGATTAACTTACTATATACGACCATACAACATCTTTTTATGTCTACATACAACTCGTTTGTGAGTTGTCCACTATTTTCACATAGCCATTAGTCCCCAGAATACGACCGGATACCAGATAAATCACTTGTAGCAAAATGGAATTGTAAACTACTTTATGAAAACAAAGTCTATTACATCAATATATTATGGGATATGGAGGAGTACTTTTTTAAGCCTCATGGTAGATAGAATTTCAAAATGGTTGACATGAAAATAGCATAGAGTGTATTAAAGAAACTAAACAGGAGAAACCTTGCAAATCTGCAACGTGGGCATCATATATAAATAGCTAATATTGACACATCTTGCTAAACTTTGTTTTGTTTTGCTTCAAACAAAGGGGAACTTATACAAGATGGGCAATATCTAGAAAAAAAAACAAAAGGTCTACAAAGGCTCTAAACGGAAGCCAACTTTTTATCTGTCGAAACAAGGTTCACCAATGTATTGTCTCCATTTCGAATTATAAGATAATTTATATTTTCTAGAAACATAATTATTGCTACACACCCTAAATATATGCTATATCTAGATATATAATAAAAATAATATATCTAGAAAAATCAAAATATCTTATAATAATTTGGAATAGAGGGAGTAGTACCCACCTCATTTAGTAGCCCTCCACTCCAAATAATACATATCTGCTGAAGTGTTTCTGCCTCTCATGATATAGAGTGCATGTGTGTGCACCGATGCATACTTACATTAGTACATGCCGTGTGCTGGATGTGGTCAAGGTATTTGTTTCATACTTACATGTGTTGGTTTCATGCTTGCATACTTACATGTGTTGGTTTGATGCTTACATACTTTTTTTTTGGTACATCTAATTTGCTATATAGCATAACTCATGTCTAGAAACCTAGCAATTAAAAAAAAGTCAAAGTGACTTTTAATTTGTAACGGAGGGATTACTTGCATACTTACCTATAAAAATATGAATGCATGCTTATATTTGTTGGTTTCATGCTTGGATAAAGAGAGTTCAAAAGGAGTCATTTCACAGTGCTGGATGTGCTCAAGGTCCGTCATTGCTTGGATAAAGGAATATAGTTCAAGCAGCGACGGCATACACGACTATCAAATCAGCAGCACACACGCCGTTCATTCATTTTTTAATACCTAAACCTCTAATAAAGTCAGCCTCCCGGGGAAAGCGAATGCGCGCCAAAGTTTGTCTTGGCAGGTGAGCATGAAACCACATTCTCAAATGGACCATATTCTTGCAGCATTAAACAGGAAAAAAAAGGCTTTGCCTGGGCCCTGGGCGTACCCCCCAACAACAGCAGTCCCACGTCCACGGTTCTACGGCGGCCAGCACAGCAGCAGCCTGAAGCGGTCACACACGCGGATCGCGATCCGTAGCGCTGCAGGACGCATCCCCACCGTCAAATCCACCCTGATCCAAGGGCTCCCCTATCGCCGAGACCCGGCTCCTCCTTTCCTCCCCCATCCCCCTGCGAGCTGGCTGGCGCCGCGGCGGCGCTCCCCAAAAATTCGTTCGAAATCACCCCGCCACGCCTGCTCTCCAAATCTTCGCCCAAAACCACAAAAATTTCAAACCCGCGCGCAACCCGAAATCCCATCCCCACCGCTATTTAAACGCACCCAACCCCCGCCCGAATCCCCACTCCTCCATTCCAGGCAGCAGCACAGCACCAAAAATCTCCCAAAAACCCTCTCGTTTTCCGATCCCAAACCACCCACCCCCTCCGTCCCGATGGCCCGCACAGAAGCAGACGGCGCGCAAGTCGACAGGCGGAAGGCGCCGCGGAAGCAGCTGGCGACGAAGCTGCGGCGCGGGTCGGCCCCGGCGACCGGCGGCGGAAGAAGCCGCACCGCTTCCTGCCTGGCACCGTCGCGCTGCGGGAGATCCAAAGTACCAGAAGAGCACGGAGCTGCTCATCCGCAAGCTGCCCTTCCAGCGCCTGGTCGCGAATCGCGCAGGACTTCAAGACGGACCTCCGCTTCCAGTCCTCCGCCGTCGCCGCTGCAGGAGGCCGCCGAGGCGTACCTCGTCAGGCTCTTCCTGAGGACACCAACCTCTGCGCCATCCACGCCAAGCGCGTCACCATCATGCCCAAAGGACATCCAGCTCGCTCGCCGCATCCGCGGGAGCGCGCCTAGGCGTTTCGCTCACAACGCTTGATTTATCACTACAATAGGTGTTTATTTAGTACTAGTATATCTATCTATTCTCGTCATGGTCTATCTAGGTCTGCGTTTGTTTAGGATCTGTTCTCGTCATGTTCTAGGTCTTCGCTGTTCAGAAGTTTGCCGTTTCGTCCTGTTTGTCAATGCTATCAATGAAATATGCCCACCTGATTTAGAGAAATGCACTGATCTATGTGTCTCTTCACGTTGTGGCTACTGGTGGTGGCAGGTGCCTGCTTTCTGAATGGAATGGGCCTTCTCAAATCGTGGCGGTTCATACTTGCTGCTTGCAATGGTTTTAGTAAATGCTGAACAAAGCAGTCCCTTTGGATACGAAATTGAAATTGAACCTTTATTTGCAGGTATTGCAATATTTGCAGTAAGATGTGATGCTCTGACTTGTACTGTCAACAGATTATGTTTTCACTGTCCTGGAGTTTTCTACCACAATTAGATGTCTCAGTTTTCTTTTTGCCATGTCGGTGCGTGCTGAAGGGTTGTCGCTAGTTCTTAGTAGTGATCTGCTTATACTCTAATTTCAGAGTGTATCTTGATCTCTTAATACTTAGTCTGGAATCTATGCTAGCATTAAGAGCACAATTATTGGACTGTTGTGTCAAGTGGTTTTTGTGAACCAGTATCTGAAATTTGTTTGCAGAAACTGCACTTGCATTTTGGGAGTGAACTGTGATCTAAAGTCTGCACTCTTAACAAGTTAACATTATAACATACTCCTTTTTTTTTTTGAAGCTTAACATACTCTATTCAATCTAACAAATTTTTAACATAGCAATCCTGTACGACTGAAACAACTACATACCATCCTTTGACGCTTCAAGTTTAAACCCTGTTATTTTTGTAGTTTGTAACACATCAGTGCTGCTGTCTTCACCATCTTCCAGAGATATGTTCTATGATAGCATAGTAACATGGTTTAAACAACACTATATGCCTGACTAGATGCCTAAGGGCTACATCGCTTTGAAAGATCGAAAGGTGGATACGAATAGGGAGCCGCTGATCACTGCATAAGCTATCTTATTATTTGCAGCTTCAGTGGCATGTATCCCATCCCAGCTGACATAGTTTTTGCGGGTCTCCACAAGCCCCCCCGTTGCAGTCTTGCCGTTCACTACCTTGCTATTTCTGCAGTAAACGTCTTGATTGAAATTGTAAGTTCCACCGCCATATCCACAGCAAGCTCTAGTCCCGTACTTCAGCCCTGAGATGAACACCAGATCAGTCAAATTTTCCATTGATGTAAATATGAACACTCAAATTTGCAGTGACAATATTTGGAAGAGCCTACCATGAGCTGCTGGGTGTCGGAACAGTTCAAGCTGCTACGGTATGCTTGCCCGACATACACAACCGATGCATCCCACAGCTTCTTTCTGACCTCGGCTAAGCTGTTGTTCAGTAACTCGTTGTAGTATGTCACCCCACTGTTGTAGCTTTTCATGCATCCAAATTCATCAAGTCTTCGCTGTTATGAGGAAGCTCCGTGAGGAATGCTGGGTAGCATCCTACCGGCGCCATGTTGAACACCATGAAGTTGCGAGCTCCGATGTTATACAAGTCCTACCAGAGAGAAATATGCAATGAACAATGGAAGGAACTGAATCTCTGCTTTTTGATCATTTCAATAATTCAACTTGAAGTAGCAGATATTCTACTACAGTAGTTACCTGTATTGTCCAGGAGATCTGGTTGACAATTGAAGGTAGACTTTGCTTGACACTTTCGACACCGAGGGATCCAAGGTTTGAGGTAAAATCATTCTGTCCAATGTCAATTGTATACAGAGCCTTTCCGAAGACATCCGGGCGAGGGAGTTGGCCTGCAAAGCAACCAAGCAATCTCTGACCTTCCCCTGTCTGAACTCTGAAGTTCAGAGCATTTTTCTAGTATATGGTCTTCTTGACTTGACTGAAAGAGATCGGTTTCTTTGACTGAAAGAGATAGGGTTCAGTACTGTGGGCTGTGGCATACCAATGTTGCCTTTGGAGGCGAGCACTCTGCTCCTGAACTCTTTCATCTGGTTGAGCTGGATGCCGAGGGAGAAGGGGCTGGTCCCGGTGACGAACACCGACGTGTTGGGCAGCAGCACCGGTCGACGCCAGCGTCGCGAAGTTGGCGCCGTGCCGGTAGTCCGACCCGATGGACTGCAGGTACGGGCTCAGCAGCGGCAGCCCCATCGCTTGAGCTGTTGTTGGTCAGATAACACCATCTTTTCAGGGGAAAAAATCCATAAATAGAAGCGATGGAAATGATGCGTACTGCAAGAGGTACGTGCCCATGAAGTCGATGACGAGGCGGCCGTCGGAGGCGCGGCCGGCGGGCCTGCCGAAGTACGTCATACCGAACGGGCCCTGCTGCGCCGGGAAGGCCGCCCAGAAGCCGCCGGTGTCGGAGCTGGAGTCGCCGAAGTTGAAGACGGCAGGAACTTGCAGAGATCCCGGCCCCCGCCGCCGGGCAGGCGCAGCACAGCGCCGTCGCCACGGCCACGAGGCAGCGGCCAGACGGTCCTCATCGTGGACAGACAATGCGTGCGACTACGCGGCGGTGCGTGTCAGAACGGTGGCGACATGGCGCGTTTATAGGCGGCACAGTTCCTGCTGTTGAGCTGCCAATTTGTCTCCTCCTTCGTAGTAATAAAAACTATCTTTGGGATTGCTCGCGTTGGGCTGGACTGCTGGAGCTTGGCTGCACGGGGGAAGGAGGACGGCCGCGGCCGCCGCGACGCCATGACAAAGCGGCAGTGCCGTCGCAGAGAGAGATACTGGTTGATAGCACCTCTACCATTATCCCGCTAATGCTTTGCTGTTCAAGCTGTCTAGCCTGTAGGAGAATTGCCAATTAATTACACTGGTGTGAAAACTGTGAAGTGGACTCCAGCGACCGACAGATGTTTTGGACTTTGCTGGACACTTGATCATTCAGATTTCGACGCTGCTATGTACCCTCTGACCCAAAAAGGGCAATGTCCATGCAGTGGAGACTTGATCTTCACAGCGTCCAAAAATGCTGTAAAAACGATGGATACTGACGAAGACAAGTGCCGTTTTTATGGGAATCATCATTCAAGCAATCATGATTTAAAATATATCCTGAGAAAAGATCCAAACGTGAATGAAACGGTGCAGAGATATTTTCAAAAACACCAAACGGGCGACGACGGTATACAAGTACAGCATACAAAGCGTGTTACCGGTTCGGCATGCAGAGCTACCGCAACATCTGTGATGGTTACCAGCGTAGGGGAGGGCTGTACATGGATGTGGTATAAAAAAAAAGGCGTTAGTTCTTCTGGGATCAGGATGGCGAGGAGAGCAGGCGCTGGATGACTTTGTCGGGGTCGTTGTCATGGATGGCTAGCAGCTCGGGGACGTTTGGCGATGTGAAGCCCATCTCGTGGAGGATGTTGTAGGATTTCACGAACTCTTTCACCTGGGCACAAGATAAGAAGGTTCGTACTTGTCAGTTTGATATTATTTATTTATACACTTTACCCCACTCATGTGCAATTACCAAACAGCAAAATGTTCTTTTCTGCATAAAAAATGGCTTGTTGTAGAAGGCATGCATTTCTTTTCTCATTAACAGAAAAACTCTTTAAAAGACATTGCTTCTATGTTCCGTTCATTATTTTCATAGTGTAAATTTGCTAAATTGCAAAACAGGAGTTGTCTCACCTTAACTGATGTAAAAGTCAAAAACATGCTAAGCATATTAAGTGAACTAGTGAAGCAGTACTGGTGAATGGCAGTTGATAATCATGAATGAGTGAGCAACATAAACTCCCAACAGGCTAATATTTCAATGATTCTTCTTTTTGAAGATCATGACAAAAACATATAATGCGTTGACAAGACTAGAAGACAACTGAAGTCTTGGGGAGAAAAAGAATTAGGATGCTTTTTGGTTGCTGCCGTTCTGTGCCCCCTGCGCACCAGCCTAATAGTTGGCTGGCCAAATTTAGCCGGGCTGAATCAGCAGCCCAGGAATTGGCCGTATCGGGTCGGAAAGTGAACTCGCGTGTTGGCGGTGTGGTGCTGGGCAAGCCAAAACGCAGAAGGGATCCAAACTTTACCCTGCCTACGGTCAAAGGCCAGCTTTGGGCGGGCATGGGGGCATCTATCCAAACGCCGTTAGTGCAGGAAACATGAAAAGGTGTATTTAATTGCCCAGAAATTCGGATGTACATAGTTATGTTAACAGCATTGAAAAACCTTTAGCTATTAGAGAACCATTTTTTTCATGATCAGGTCGTGCAGAAAGCAGTATTAAAGAAAATACAAGGGGGAAAGAGCATACCTTCGTTGGATTATCTCCATAATTCAACACCGCAAATGAGACAGCTTCACGCCTAAGCCCCATTGAGACATACCTGTCAACAACTGGATCCCCTGGAAGATGCTGGTCTAGCCTGCAAATGAAACTGGAATGTCAGTAATTCTATCAAATAGAATTTGTTCCAAACATATGGCTGGCCTGGCAAGCACCATGCGCCATGTTAAACGGATGAAGGTTAGTGAGGAACCTAAATGAATCGCTATGGGACTATACAAATTAGACTAAGTCATCAAAAAGCCCTTCTGAGCAGAGAAATACAAGTCTTCCAACAGGTTCAGATATGTCATTTGCAGTATCAATTTATTGTTACTTCAATAATCACGTTCAAAAATGCTTCTAGACTTTTAACTAACACATTATACAGAAAGCCAGGCATCAACAAAATTGACAATGAGGAGAAACAGTACCAGCGCCAGGAAACTAAGGAAAATGAAATGCCCCTGACAATTCAAAGTCTTCCTAATGGCTGGCTTTTTCAGGACAGGTTGCAGAATGGTACTCAGCTAAAACAAAAAGGTGGAAGGGTGCAGCAATTCTGTTCTTTGTGGAAACCTATAAATGTCAGCCATGTTTGGCAACTTCATATGGTACTGCATCAAAGATGCATTTGGGTGGGATAGGATGCCATCTAACATGGAGTTTCACGAGTCCTGGCTGCCTTTGTCAGGCAGTTGCTAAAGTTTTAAGCCTTTTCTTTTACGCAATCATTGCTTGGGGTCTCTGGACTGTTAGAAATAAAATGGCAGTTGGGGCACAAATTTCCCAAATCCCCTAAGACTATACAAACTTTTTTGTTATTTTTGCAGAAATGACAAGTTCTTTCAAGAACGAAGGACAGCTATAGGATGGATGGGCAGGCTGAGTGAGTGAAGACTTGGGTGGCAACATCCATTTGTCGAACCATATTGTATCTTCTGAAGATACCTTTAATAAGTAGTTGATGTTTAGCTTTGTGTTCTGGTGTCTAAAGAGGTGGTTTTGTTGCTCATGTTTAGAGCACTGCTGCTCTTTTTTTGTAAGCTGGTAGCTACATCATGACTGCATTGTACAGCCTCTTGTATGCTTTCTATCAAAGCTGGGAAAACCTTTAAAAAAAATGGTGCGATGGCAAAACTACTATAGCAGCAGCCAGCAGGTATAAGTCACAATAGGAAAGCTTGCAATTATGCCAATAGCAATAACAAAATAAGTCTAAACAACTTAAGATCCCTTTTCCACGCTAGGAACTTGTACAAACATTAGCTAATGGTAGCCGTGTAATGGTTAATGACAGATTAAATTATGAAAGAAAGAAAGAAATAGCAGGATCTATGTAACTTGCCTGCTGTGGCACAGGAGGTGGTGCCTGTCTTTCTACCACGAATTTAGCCCAGTTGGGGTTCTCCTTCTCTGCTTCAGCAAGAATCCTTCTCTCATACTCAAAAATCAAAGTTGAAGGTGCTTCGAGGAATTTCTACCATCTGTGGTGGCAATTGAGGCTGAAAAGATAACAATAATTAGAAGATAATGAATTCCCTACATATAACAGGTGAATGAGTTAAGCTTGAATCGCTTAATGCCACTTAACCAACAAAGTTATTTCATAACAAGAAAATGTAAATGAAATTGAAGGATGGTAGAGTGCATTTCTAGGAACATAATAAACACTAGACAGGCCCTACTGTATGAGTGGGGGCACTTTGACGGAAGGACATATAGTATGAATTGCATTCTCATGCATTTCAACTCATTTGACTGCAAAACTACAACACCAAAGGTTATAGTATGAATTGCATTCTCATACATTTCAACTCATTCGACTGCAAAACTACAACACCAAGGTTATATACAACCAACAAATAGCACAGCTGCTGAACAATTAACAGAAGCCATCTGCAGATTTTCTAGAGAACAGAATTACTAGCACAGATCTTAGTTCCCTGTATTGTTTAGACAAAATTTCATCCCAAGCTGTCCACTCATCATGGCATAAGCTGCACTAGGTAGATCTACAACAGGCTGCGAAAAAGGGTTATTGTCCATTGAGAATTAGATAAACCTGTAAGATTTGTTAATGGTTCTTAATAAGATGATGATGAAAGGTCACTGGGCAGCTAAACTTGACTAACAACAGATAAATCAAATTTGCCTTCCATTATTCCATAGACTGCCCCATATGAAACCAAAAACTATTTTGAAAACATCTCCTGTTGGATTTGGTTATCAGCAGCTCAAAATTTCCATATTTACAACTTTTTTTTTTTTTTTTTTCAAAATGACATATGAATTAACTGCACACCAACATTTTGTCTAACAGCTAGGCAAGAGTGTAATCTCACTGAAGTAACACTTTGTATCTAACAGCAGATTAGTAGCTCCTGGCAAGAAAAAGACAAAATGTAATTCAATATTAAATTAAATCACTCACAGGTGGGGCAATGCGGAATTCAGGTTTTATCTTAACTTGTATGCCCACCTCTGCACAATAAGAAAAAAATACTATTAGAACACAAACTGTTCTTGACAGAAGCAAAACAGAAAACACTAGAAATCAGCTTGATGTCTCTTTTGTTTTTGGCATAATGGAATGAGAAAACAAACATAGAAACAAAATTTATGCATTACCAACTGGTTTTCAGTGTTCAGTAATTACAAAAATTAAAATACATCCATAAGCATAGGAAAGCCTAGTGTCTTATCAACTTCCACTATGTTGAGAAGAGGATGGGTAATACACATTTACTCAACCATTTCATACTAAATACAGACAAAAAAAAAAAACCTATCCTTAAAGCACCATGATTTGTGCATAACCATTTCATGTCTTAGTCCGCAGCTTAGTTGCACCAAAACACCCGACCAAGCCCTGTCGCAAGACATTAAAGGTGCAACAAAATTTTGGGATAGCCTGTATCATTCGAATCTGCCGCCATTTCTACTGCACAGCATGCCCTAAAGTAGTAACACAGCTTTGCGCCGACTTGCAGGCAGTTAACAGATGAACAGAGGCAAGTGCTACAACAAGCCAGTGTAAAGGTAGATTTAATAGGTTTCCTCATCGTGATCCCAACAATTAGAACCCGAACTAAAAGAGATCTGCTGACCTAACAGTCACAGAAAAAACATCCAATTAAGCCGACAGTCGATTCACCATGCTATATTCGATCGAGTACATAGCAAGCAGTTCTTCGATCCGGAACCAAGCCCAACCAACCGTGAATTGATCGGATATTATGATACTATATGAGCACCAAGCGGGGGAAAGGGAAGAATTACTCGAGGAGGAAGAGGAGGTCGGAGCCAGCGGCGTTACGACGGGAGCCGAGGACCCGACCCGCCCGGAGCCGTGGTGGTATGGCGCGGCCCGCGGCGACGCCGTGGAAGCCCCGCCCCCGCCGTGGGAGGGCTGCCCGACGCGCGGGTAGAGCGAGGAGCCTCCCCGGGGCGGCCCCCGGAGGCGCGCCGTAGGGGCCCAGGCCTGAGCCCGAGCGGCTCCCCGGTAGTCGTAGTCCATCGGCGCCGCAGGCGCTGTCCGCGCGGGTGGACTGGGTCGCTGGAGGTGGAGAGCTCCGGGCCTCCGGCGAGAGCGAAGGAGCGAGCGAGCGAGGTCGGACGGATCACGCGGTTCGGTTGGAAAACTGCTGGAGACGGAAGAGCCGAAGAAGAGGTTGAGGAGAGAGTTGAGACGCGGAGGCGGAGGCGGAGGCGTGTTTGGGAGGCGAGGAGGAGAGAGGGGTTGGCGACGAAGCAACCTCAGTAATTGGGCCGCGCGTGACGGTCCGGCCGCGAGCCAGGCCCCTCTCCTCGTCGGGTGGGCCTGAGGGCTGACGGGCTTTCCTTTCCCGTGGACGGTCCGCTTCTGCTGAACGGATCCGAGCCTCGTGGGAAAAATCTATTTGGACTAAAAACTAGAACTAGAAATAGTTCCTCTCATCATCTCTCAAAACTGGTTACATGGAGACTCAAAAAAAAACTGGTTACATGGACCCATCCATTTCCCCGGTGGTTTTTTTTTTTTATATGTTTATTTCAATTGAGTCTTTAAAAAAATATAGTAAATCACAAAAAGAAAATTATAAATAGAAAAATCTAATTGTGTTACTCCCACACTACATAGTTGTTCAATTACAATGAAATTTTTATGGTAGACTAATCATTGCATACTTGAGATCTAGCAAATGTATGATTGAGTTATACTTTATCTAGATATAAACCCAGATAAATATATCCAATGCCCATTCAGTTATACATATGGAGTGGAGCACGTGTGCCATGATCCGATTTAATTACTACTGGATCATGTCTGTTAGCGATGTTGTTTAATTTAATTCCGGTAATATATACGTCGCAACATCACTTGCGCTACCCCTCCTTCCAAATGATAATAAGTCAGTCAGGCTTTTTCGCGTCTTATACTGTGACGTGATGAAAACTACGGTCACCACGGATACTTGTGAACTGCGGTAGCTGTAATTTGATTCGAGTGATGAAACAAATTACAAAACCAACCGGAACCAGGGACGGTTCGCCGCGCTCGGCCGGGGTGTCCAGTGCAGGCGGTTGTCGTCTGGTCGAGTTGGACCGAATCTGCAGGATCCAAAACGGATCGAACCGAAACTGAAGCCCACTGAGAGTTCAGATCGAAAAAAGGGCGGCTGTTTTGGCTCCTGGCGATTTTTTATATAAGCGGTCGCAAATCAAAAGAAATTCCCGTGTTCATTCATTGCATTGCATTGCATTGCATTATTCTTCCCTTCCTTCCCAGATAGCAGAAGAGTAGCAATCACGGCTATACGGAAATGGACTACAATAAGCTGAGAGGCGCCGCCGTCTTTTCCATAAAAGAATGTCAACTGGGCGGGGGGCCGGGTCAGTGTCCGTTTGCCCGGCGAATGAAACTAGCAACCGTCGCTTCAGTCACGCGTCACCACGAGGCCCAGAGGCCAGAGCTCAGCACGGCCGTCGTCGACTCGGGACAGACAGCGTAACAACACCGATCGCCTTTTGGCCTTTGCCGACTTCCTTTCCATCCAGTCTACTAGTAATAGAATTTTGCCGCGCCCCGCGCGCTCGTCCGTTGCGCTGGCCGCTTCTGCCGCTGCTGGCTGGGACGCCCGGCCGGCTCGCTTCGTCCGCTACCGCCCCGTCCCGCGGCTCGGCATCTTCCACGCGCGCGCGTCGTCGTTGCGTTGCGCTGCTTCGCACGTCCGCGTCGTCGCCTGGTGCCGACGAGCGATCGAGGCGGGGCTGGCTGGCTTTGGCTTGGCCGGAGCGAGTAGTGCCTTGCCTGCCTGCCGCGGCTTTGGTTTTTTGCGTTGTCCGCTGCTCTCGTCGACTGGATACGGCAGGATCGAAGGGACAGTGGAGATTGGTGGTTTTACTCCAGACTACTCAGTCAGATTGATTGATGCATATCAGATCACAGCAGCGTAGATATTGACTCCACGTGATCTCGAACTAAACTGCACTGCAGGTTTTTCTTCTAGTCTAGAGATGAGGAAGAAACAAAGCCTGGATTTGGACGTACTCATCGAACGAGCCTCTGCTGTAACTTTTGGTTATACTTGGTCGCCTATTAGCAATCTGATGATGATGAATCCAGACCCAACAAACTAAAAATCAGGTGACGAAAAGGAGTTTCTTTTGAATGCATACAACGAAGGATTCTGCACTCCACGTATACTGAACTTTTCTTGATCATTTTGCCATGGAATACTCTGCTGCGGATTACAGCTGAAAAGAGTAAATTTCGCATCAAACATCAGCACATTGTTGTTCATCCACAAGCAATCCAGCTAGCTAGGATTTTATTTCAGGACCGGATCAAGATAAACGAAGAAAGGAAAATAGTTTCTGTCACCTGATACAACATCAGGATATTTCTCGTCTGTAATGTACACTACATAACATCAGGACATTTCTCGTTTGTAAAGTTCGAACGTCAACGTAACGTAGCCGACAAGGATGTGCGAATATGAACGACAGAAAAACCCAACGTGGCTAGCCACGTCACTTCTAAATTATATACACGCAGCCGCGATTGCAGTACCAGTATATGACAGCAAGATGCGATTGCAGTACATGCATGATGACCACAAAATTTCTGTAAACAGTCTTCCCATTTTTCTAAGCCATGGCAAAAAGCAGATATCTGTCGTTTCTGTGAGCGCCAAAGGAAAAAACGAGTAGCTGATGCATCTCACCAAACATCTATGGCCCATTTCGTCACAGCAGTAGACAGGAGAGGACGACATCCATGGCCTGTGCATCATCCTGCGTTCTTAATTAGGCGGCCAATCATTCTTAAATTTTGTGGCTATCTGATCTGAATATATAAAACATAGTATGTGATCAATTGGTTCGTACCCCCCTGTTCTGTCTTCATCTCCATTGAATGTTGATCCCGCATTGTAAGACTTTTGGACGTTTTGGTTGATATGATTGTCTTTGACTTTTCTTTTGAAAACCCCTTCTGATTGTATTTGATTACCCTTGTGACAATTGCATGTGATCCAAATTGTGACTGTAATCTTTCTTCCGAGTAAGATATAAAGCTCCTTTTTCCTCGATAAGAAAAAAATAACTCTTAATTTACTTCTGATGCTCATGTTCTCGGAGGAGAAAAAGTTGCCCTTCATTGTCCAACCCTGGTATATTTGGACACAAGAGTTTTCACACATAAGAACTATGGATTCGTGTTATTTTTGAACACAGGAGTTCCACATAGCAACTACCGAATTCATGTTATTCCTCATGACATGCACATGCATTAGGCATGCTAAAATAATTATGAAATAATATATCAAATTCAGAAAATATTTCATACAAAAGGATATTTAATTTTACAAACTTAATTTGTCATGAAAGTTCGGTATACTTCTACCATGAAGAATATTATACTTTTATTGATGGATCCAAAATAAAACACTTCTTTTATGAATTATTACACCTTTTTTAGAAATTAAATATCAAATTCAAATACCACTTTCATATGGGTGATTCACTACCAAACTATGCAGAGAAAAACTAAAGGCACTAACAATGATAGGAATTATGCGGTGTGAATCAGCTTAACATGAAGAATTTACAGCTAGCACGTTTCTAGACAACTTGTTATGCCACAAGCGCATAGCATAACCCAAATATACATTAGGTACAAATATCATCAATATATGCAGCCACCACTGGTGGGATGTTGTATCCTCATGAGAGCAACTCAAAGTCACTTCAATTAGGTTTTCTTTTTTTAAGAATGCTAAATGTTTAAACTCCTGCAATGCAAGCATGCCCCAATTTACAAAGAAATGTTTTTATTAAGAAAGTTGTTGCTTAATTTTTCATGTCACCTATAGATGTATTTACAATGGTGATATCTAGAACTTCGTTCTTATAGTGTTTTTTTTTTTTTTTTTTAAAAAGAATACACATAAGAAGAATATGAAAAACTATTTTGGCTAGTACATGTCCTACATGATATTATAGTTGTCTTAATAGAATTGTTGGGAAAGATGTAATTCTCATTCTAGAAAATTTTTTAGCCACTTATGTAAGAAAATGATAGCACCATTAAGACCGTTGGTCACTAAAAAGGACCATATACCACACAAGTCAACTAAAGAGGGGTGAATAGGTGATACACAAAAATTTAAACAACACCTGTGATAAACAATTAGTACTTATTATTGAATTAGTTTTGCAACCAATTGAGTAACACAAGGGAATTAAATCACCTATGACTACATAAGAGAAATTGCAACTACAAGAACTAGAGCAAGAAGAAAAATAAAGGAATAAGCATAAGTTACTCAGGCTACCTACTCTACATAACTACAAAAGCAATAGCTACAAAGCAAGGTGCCACTAACTAGGCTATCTCCTACTTTTACTAAGGATTAAACTTGACAAGTTACCAAAGGTAGAAGATGTTGATCTTCTGAACTTTTTTCTGGATGCACCTAAATACACAAGCTCACAATTCCAAGCAAACAACGAAAAGCACAAGGGGGTGATGCTCAAATCAAACACAAACACAAACACAATGAGACACATGTATTTTGATACCTTTGAGGTGACTAAAACCGCTCGAGCTCCACACCTAAGACAATAAGGAGCTCAAGATGATCACATGCACTCAGTTTCACTCCTACACCAGGACTTCTCTCGGCCTTTTCTTTAACTCTTCAGCCTAGGTAAAAAATATGCCAAGATATACTAACTAAACCGCTCAAAAAAAATTATAAATAGAGACCGAAAGCAGTTTATAGCGGGTGATTCCTTGATATTTTGTTTTGTAACGCCGCTAGGTTTCCTACGCACTTGCATAGATGTAGGGGAGTAGATCCAATTCATGTGAACACATATGCGATGGATTTGACTAATGGTTCTTTGATTATTGTTATCATACCCTAGTTGAGATATTCAATTTCTCACATGAAGAGAAATGGAAATTCATGTGAACACAACATGCTTCAAAATTTGATCTAAATTCAAATAAGATATGTACATTCGTCTTTATGATTGAAAATTTTAATGTTATGTGATAACCCATTAATGTTACATATAAGTGAATTGAACAAGTATTAGAAGTGGTTCAAAGGATGAGTTGTGAATTAGCTTAACGTAAGAAGTTTACATATATTTTGGTTATTAATTGTGAAGAAAATAACGTTAGGTTTTTTCTTTTGAAAAACAAGCCACTACTAAAAAAACTTTCAATAATATATATAGAAATACTGTTTTTTTATCAAGTTAGTTTAACATACAAAGTTTTGGTATACTTCTTGCATGAAGAATATCATGTCTTGATAGACATCACAATGTTTAACATCTCTCATTGATAGATCCAAAATAAAATATTTTTATTAAAGTTAGTATATTTTTTAAATAAATCAAATTCAGACTTCATATGCGACAGTTCACTACAAACATATATGCAAAATTGGAAGAAAATAAATGAACAAACAAAAAATATTCTGTTATGGAACGCTTATCAATCCCAATTAATTCTACTAGCAATTGTTTGATGTCACCTTGCAGTCATCCGATCCACCGGTCCAGATGTATTAGAAGTGAAAACTGAAAGTTGTTGTATGATGAACTGTGAATTAACTTAACACGACGTAAGGAGTAGTTTACAACTGGTGATTCTATAATCTTCTGTTTGTAACGCTACTAGGTTGCCTACGTGCACCTGCATAGATGTAGAGTAGATTCAATTTAAACTACCTACCAAAGAAGGTGATACATTATCTTTAAAATATCAAACAAACTCTTAAAAATATGCTAAAAAATTATTCAAAGTATTGTAAAGAAAAGGTGGGCTTATATGTGTACTTAAATATGTGTTAGTATAGAAAGCATACAACAACAAAATTAACATAAATTTGACTATTTTTGATATATAGAATGATATTTTAATTATTAAACATGAAGAAAATATTGTTAAGTTTTTTCTTTGAAAAACAAGTCACTACTAATAAAACCTTCGATAATATAAGAATACTGATTTTTTATCATATTAGTTCAACATGAAGTTTTGGTACACTTCTTGCACAAAGAATATCATGCTCTTCACAAGCATCATAAATCTAAATAGTTGTTACTAATAGATAAAAACATTTCTCATTAAAAGTTAGTATATTTTTTAAATAAATCAAATTCAGACTTCATATGAGACAGTTCACTATAAACGTGTATACAAAATTGAAAGAAAATACATGAGCAAACAAAAATATTCTATCGAAGAACGATTCTTTCGAGCCTAATTAATTCTACTAGCAATTGTTTGATGTCACCTTACAGTTCATGAGATCCACATGGTCCAGATGTGCTAGAAGTGAAAACTGCAAGTGGTCGGGGATGAGCTGTGATTTAGCTTGACATAACATAAGGAGTAGTTTACAGTGGTGATTCTTTAATCTTTTATTTGTAACGCCGCTAGGTTGCCTACGTGCACCTGCATAGATGTAGGTGAGTAGATCAATTTAAGCTAACTGCCAGCAATGTAATATATTTTGTCTTTAAAATATCAAAAAACTCTTATAAATATGCTAGAATTTATTCAAAGTGTTCTAAACAAAAGATGGACTTATATGCATGTACTTAAATATGTGTTAGTTTAGAAAGCATACAACAACAAAATTGACATAAATTTGACTATTTTTTATATATAGAATGATATCTGAATCATTAAATGTGAAGAAAATATTGTTAAGTTTTTCTTCTTGAAAAACAAGACACTGCTAATAAAACCTTTAATAATATAAGGAACACTGATTTTTATCATATTAGTTCAACATAAAGTTTTTGGTACACTTCTTGCATGAAGAATATCATGCTCTTCACAAAGCATCACAATTCTAAACAGTTTTTAGTGATAGATAAAAATATTTTTCTTATTAAAAGTCAGTACATTTTTTTTTTAAAAAAATTCAGACTTCATATGGGGCAGTTCACTACAAAATATACGTAAAAATTGGAAGAAATTAAATGAGCAGACAAAAATGCTATGATACAAAACAGTTATTGAGCTCAATTATTTACTAGCAAATGTTCCATGTCACCTTGCATTACACGAGATCCACCTGGACTTAGATGTTATTTAGTTAATTCATTTTTTCAATTATTTAAAATAAACATAGTTTTATGACAATAAGAAAACAGCAAAACAATACTTTCTAGTATATATTTCTTATACACGTGAAGGTAGATTTACTAAATATAGACTTGTTTTTTGGGAAAAAACAGGTTTGAACTGTAAAGAGCGGCGACTCTCATGTTTTTTCTTCCCAAATTTGTATTTGAACGGTGAAGAGCGGCACCTCACGGTTTTCTTCCCAAATTTGTATTTGAATTGTAAAGAGCGGCCTCTCACGTTTTTCTTCCCAAATTTGTATTTGAAAGGCGGTCAAACCAACAAGAGACAGATTTTACGAGCAAAAAAAAAAAAATCTCGTACAAATGGTAATGCATTAATAAAGAGATCACCTAGCTAAACAAATCGTTAATGATTGGGCTGTTTGCCAAATAAACCGCAGATCCTAAAGTTTGCCGAAAAGATCTCTTTGCATTCCCTCCCTCCTTCCTTCTCTCAACGACCCGGCCTCCCCTATATTTCTCTCTCTTTCTCTCTCTACGCAACGATCTAGTGTCGCCTCCTCCCTCTAGTCCTCTCTCTATCCCCCCCGCTTCGTTCTCCACAAGTCACTGAGGAGCGGAGCAATGGTGGAAGCAGCTATGGTCCACAAGCAGGCGGCAGCGGCCGCGGCCGCGGCGGTGATGAGATCACAGCGGAAGGTCGTCAAGCAGGAGGCGCCTGCGGAGACGACGACGACGGTCCGCAAACTAGTTCGCGTCTTCTGCGACGACCGCGACGCCACGGACTCCTCCGGCGACGAGGCTGCTGCCGGCGACGGTGCTGGAGGAGCGCGGGGGGTACGTAAGTTTCTCAGAGAGATCCTTGTGGAGGAGCATCGGCCGTGTTGCAATAATGTCACGGCGACGACCCAGGCGCCCGCCGGGAGGATTGCCGGCGGTGGCAGAAAAGCGCCGGTCCTGGCGGCCGGCGGCACGGCGGAGCCGAGGTACAGGGGCGTGCGGAGAAGGCCGTGGGGAAGTACGCGGCGGAGATCCGGGACCCGCACAAGGGCAACCGGGTGTGGCTGGGCACCTTCGACACCGCCGAGGAGGCGGCCAGGAAGTACGACAGCGAGGCCCGCCGCCTCCGCGGGCCATCGGCGACCACCAACTTCCCCGCAGCGCCGAAGACGCCCGATCGTGTTCCGCCGTCGTCGCCGCACGCCGTCGTTCCTGCCGTGGTGGGCGACGTCGTGGGCGAGCTCTCCTCCACCGAGGAGTCCAGCGACGAGTCCCAGCTGGTGGTGGGCTCGCCGGTCTCCGTCCTCCGGGCAATGCCTGGCGAGACGGCGGCGCCTCTGAAACCCACGGACGCCGCCGACTCCACAGCCAAGAAAGACGCGCCCGGCGCCGGCGCCGGCGCCGGCCTGTCGTCGTCGTCGCCTTTCTCCGCCGACGCGCTCCTGCCTCAGTTCGGCGAGGACATGTTCTCCTTCGCTACCCCGTTCGACGACGACTTGCCCACGCCGCCTCTCATCGACTACCTCGCCGACGACCCCGCGCTCGACCTCGACCTCGGCAGCCTCCCGATGTGGCCAGGACCAAGCGTCGACGGCTGCCGCTTTCAGCGACATCGGCGACGACCTCTTCGCCCTCCCCGCGCCGCTCTGAATGATCGATCGTCCGTCGTCGATCAGCCGCCGAAAAGTGTTGTCCTTTCCCTTGTATGTACGGAGCCAAATGCTATTCTTTTTTTTTTTACTACTATTATTAGAAAAATTCTCGGCGTCGACATCTATCTCTTCTCTTCTCTTCTCATTCATTCAGTGTGCATTCCGTCCGTGTGTTAAGTAGTTGATGATGAGTACATGTATTCAGTGTGTTAATGCATAAGCCGACTTGGATCTGATTCTGAATTTCAACCAGTTTGTATTTGTGTGTGCTTATTTGTTCTATTCTAGATATTGACCAGCGTGAAGCCTCTCTCTTTTTTTTTTTTTTCCGCTGCTGACGAGGCGCCGCAAAAATGGCGACCGCTTCGATCGCCGGGACTCCAGGAGTTCCGTGGTGCTGAGTGGCGCTCGAGATGGTACGCCGCAAGCTTCGAAGCTTGGACAGGGGAAGTGATTTGCGACTGGGAAGTGATTTGCTGCTCGAGTGTGCAGCTGCATGGCCGACGACTTGGCCCAATATCCAAGTAAGACCTCCAAGCTGCCAGAGACCCATAGTTAGGTAGGCAGGGGCGTTTTGGTTCAGCAGTCTGCTGCTCAAATCTCCAATCTCAAGCCTGTGGGTAGTTTTGTTGTTCACAAGTCACCAAGACACCAAGTAGTAATTCACTTTTTCTTTCATATAGAGACCGGAATTGAAGTTCAGTTGTCTGAGAAGTTACCCCTCTTCTTCTTTGAAAATACAAGGGAGTACTAGTTTAAGGCCATGCTTTGATTGAAAAAATTGCTCTTCCATTTCACTTCTCTGATACAAATTAAAGCCGAGTCCTGCCCCCTGCCGGACTTCTTGGGCCTTTTGTGTCATTAGGCGTGGTGGAGGGCCTTTTTTCTTTCTCCTGTTTGTCGTGTTCGTTCGGCCACTGCCTCTGCGTGGTCCGTGTCGTGTTGTGTTTGTTGTGCTTGCTGTGCTCTCAGCCACCTTCTTCTTAATGAAAATGACACGTGAGTCGTGTTCGAGAAAAAAATGTGAATCTGATAACATCAATTCTATTCAAATAAAATTAGGCATATAGAACCGTTCTTACGATGCATCGGTTATGAATTTCAAATTTAGGCACGCGAGGAACATGATACACGTCTTGACAAAATTTGGCAAGACAACACAGTTACGATACATATCGATCGTGACAAAATTCACTATGTGGAAGATCCAACTCATACCTAGCTTGCCTCCAACAAGCGTCGGTCATTGAAGCACAAGGGCCCACAACTAGTGGCGGCTCGAAGAGAATCCGAGGAGGGGCAACAGTATTCAAGTTGTTTATATTGGTTAAAATTTTATTACTTTTTAATGACTAAACATAAATATTATAAAAAATGCAATCACCAAGGGGCGAACGTGGATTTACCGTCTGTATGTGTGGCGCAGGGACTATCCCCTGGCGTTGAAATGTCCCTCGCTTCAAGATTCGTGTGCACAGTCGACCGAGCTTCACTGCTGATGCAATTCGACAAGAAAGGGCAAAGCTAGAAATGAACAAGGACACCATCCGAGCGCGGTAAGAGGGGAAGTTTCAACTACTGTGCAGCACCGGGAGAACACTGTTGAAGTACACTGAACAGTGAAGATGTGCACTGTTGAAGTACACTGAAGATGTGCTTGACATAACAGGCCTCATGGCCACAAACAGTAGCAGGACAGAAGTATGGTGAAGTACATAAAACTTCTTCTTGATGAAATATTTATTGCTAGGAGAAGAACAACACAACATCAGACAGTGCACCAACAAAATCCACATTCGTCAATTATAACAATTTTAATAATACTACGATGTTCTTCTTAAGACTAGTGAATAAAAAAAAAAAAAAAGATAAAGGCTCAAAAGCTACTACTAGATACTGAAGGTTAAGTAGTTTCACATGGCAAACCCATAGATGTAGGGATGCTACTCATCAGTACAGTACAAGAAGCAGTCTGCACCAAAATAAAAGTCTACAGTGACTACTTATATTCTATTCATCCATGGCGATAATGAATAGACAGGTGGCTCCGTGTGAATCTCAGAGAGACACATCAGTTCATACAGCATGAGCTTCTTGAACTCAAATGATTCCCGAGGAAAGAGAAGACGACATAAGACAACCATTAGACTGATTTCAAGTCTAAAGATTATAGAAAAATCTATTTAAAAATGATTATAGAAAATGGCACAGATGAAGCTCCGGTTAGATACATACCCTATTAGATGTATATTCCAGCTATTAAATTCCTAAATGTACAACAGAGTTTAGACCTATTTCATCACTATGAAAATGAAAAGAATTCAGGAATCACATTCTTCCAAATTCTTCACAGCCAAGAGGAAATTTCAGGTATTATGACTGAAAAGCAAAATAGAAGCTTACAAGGTTGGATCCATACAATCGGCTGTACAAAGTTCATGTTGCCATCCTGCATCTTGGATCCATAACAGTCGGCTGTACAAAGTTCATGTTGCCGTCCTCCATCTTACTATGCCAATTTTCAAAGAACATTTCAATACGGTTTACAAACCGATACTGCTCTGAGAGAAATTTAGATAATGCAATTGTTCAAAAATCAATGATTGATCTTTGTTGTATACAGGGTCAATAACACGGACATGGTGTTTGAAATCAAAAATAGCCCGACTAGTTCAGCGGTATAAAGGCAGGCACGACTATCTGCAAAACGGGGTGGATGAATCAGTCCAAGGGGAAACAATGGATCAAAATTCTGGTTGCTCATCATAAGATGATTAAGGATTTACCATGCGGCAATCTTCAAGCCGATATGCTATAAAAGAACCAATGAACTAATCTATGATAGATTTAGACAACTACATTAAAAGGCAAACCATGGCCTCACCTTAGAATGAATAGAACATATCTGAATGGTTATTCTGAATGATTATTATATTATACAATGAACTACTGCTGCCATAAAAAAAGAATTGCATTAATACTGCGTGTTGCCTACAGCCACATAAATAGGATTCAAAAAACAAAATTTTAGAAATGCATGGACATTTCATTATTAAATCACCACACATGAATATGAGATTTAGCTAGGGGAGCCGTACAACAAAGATGGAAGTTATCTAACACGTATACGGTTATCCACCTTTCATTTTAGTGAGCTAACAATATATGATTCCAAAATAAGTAGCATTAGCTATCTATTGGATAATAATGCCAAAAAGGCACCGAGCCTCACCTTGCCAGCTAAGTCAAAAAGATATACAGAGCCCAATTCCACATCCTCCTGCCTCAAAAGACCAACAACCACATACTGCAATAATGTTTTTGCCTACACAACAATCATAAATCGAAGAGTTGGTATTAGCACTGAAGGATCTAAAAGATGCCAGTTTATGTATAAAAAAGTAGAGCAACCTCGTTGGCAAGAAAACACTAACCATTGAAGTTTGAAACAAGCACACCACAAGCACCGTGAGGTTGACAAATGGATCTACAGAACTTACATCATTTTCACTCAGGAATAACAAATGTTGCATCCTCTCAACTAACTGAGCATCCTTGTTCCTGGTTGCATAATACAAGCACTTCTCCGATGTGTCAATAATACCTGCAGAGATGCTTGAGATGGTGAGTGTTTCAAAGAACTAGCTCCCTCCACCTTGAAATTGAACATATATGTTTTTAGAAATTGAAACTCCTTCTCCGTAACATTTGAATCAAGTCATATAAGTGATTATTAATAAAATTTATTATTGTTAGTATTTAAGTTTTAATCTTTTGAAAATAAACTATAAACCTGATCAATTAAAATTTTAGTACAAAGTGGATGCCGCAACAATGATTTGAACCACTCCCTGCTTCAATGTATTTATTATCCTTCCGAAGAGAGCTCTTTAAGTTTAACTTCAAGAAGAACTACCGAATAGATAGAGTAGACCAGATCTCACGGTCATTGTACCTTTGCTTCACTAGTCTTCTTCATAGCGCAGCCCAGATGGCCCGTTTTTCCCTAACCCTCTCCGTCAGTTCCGCGCTCGGGCATGGTCGCCCCGCCCGACCTGGCCCGACCACCACTACCACCCGCCGAACCCTAAAGCGCCCCCACGACCATCCCACCGCCTTTGGCCGGCCTACCTCCCCGAAACCCCTCTAAAAACCCATGGATTTGGAGAAGGAAGGAGGAAAGGCCGGAGAGAGAGAGGCAGAGGAGAAATCGAGAGTTCCAAAATATTTTCTTCCGTTAGTTAAGTAGTGCCACCGCCATCCTTCCCGACACCACCCTACCCAAGGCGCGGTAGGGGTGTGGGCGGAGCTCGGGCAGCCATCCGCCACCGCCATCGCCATCCGCGCCCACGGCAACATCTCCTCCCCACCCCACCCCCACAAACCGCGAACCACCAGCCCAAGACCTCCTCCGCAATCGCCCGAGATTGAACTTGGAGCATAGATCAAGAGATTAGATGAAAAAAAGGGGAAGAGTTCAAGTGTACCTTGGAGCACAGATCAAGAGAAGCTGCTCCATACCCGAGCTTGGTTCCCCGGATCCATCAAACACAAGGACGACTACAAGAGTACACTGAAATCGCCACCACCCGTGAGTGCGTGAACAATGTTGAAGGAGAGAGGAAAGGTGAAGCAAGCGGTACCAACGGGTGGGGAAAGTGTAGTTTCAATGCGGAAGGGGAGGACGACGACTGTTCCTATACGAAAATGCCCCCACCGGCTGATCGAACTCGACCAAACTAAAAAACTAGAGCTGTGGGCCCACTGGCTAGATGGGCCCAGTTGAGATAGCCCTGCCGGGATATCTGACAGGGAAGACATTTCCCCAAGGGGCCCATGGTTCCCTTTGTTCTCTTCATAGCTCCGCCCTTTGCCCACAACACTAGCCCTTATCTCGGCTAGATAGTGCTACTGGTTCCTTTAGACCTCTCTACCTATTGAAACAAGAGCCTTTAACATGCATGAGTCATATTTTATTATCGTTCCATTATGAACACTAGAAAATATGGGCGGATAAATACTTCTCTTTTCCCTTCTCTCTTTCTCCTTTCCTTTCTTCCTCTCCCTAGTTGAGCGAAAGCGGGAGGATTGGCAAAAGGCCGTAGGTGGCTCAAGCTTGACAACAACGAATGTCACCATGACAATGGGTTTCACTCGTCGCATGAGGCAAAGGCCACCAAGGTGAAATCCTAGCCTCTTCCTTTTTGGGGAAAAAATGGGGATTGCTAATCCATGGGCTCTTGATTTTTCCATTCTTCTCGGGGATGCATGCCAGCCAATGAATTTGGATCAAACATATCACTTATCTTCATCTTACTTAATTTGGTTGTCTTCAACACTTGATCACTTGGAACACGTACAAAAAGCACAACAGCCACAAGTTCAATGGTTTGACAAGTTACCCTCTTCAAAATATAAAAAATATGTTGTTTAGGACAATGCTTTGATTGACAATTGCTCTACCAATTTGCTTTTTGATAGTCATGATAAGTAAGTATTTTCAATATGAATATGATAACATCAATTTTATGTCAAATAAAATTAGGCATATGGAACCGTCCCTACTCAATTACAATTTCAAATTTTGGCATTAATATGATACACATCACGACAAAATTTAGCAAGAGAATTATGATACACATTGTGACAAAATTCACTTAAGTGCAATCCAACTCATGCCCAACTTACCTCAAATATGCATTGGTTATTAAAGCACAAGAGCCCACAACACGCTTACCAAGTGATGCTCGTTCCTTAAACGTCTGTACCCATAGAAGCAATAGTCTTTTTTTTTTGACGGGAGAAGCAATAGTCTAGTTCAAAGTCTCTACCCATAGAAGCTTGTCGATTCAAAAGGACCAGGTAAGGCCTTTGGGGGGGTGTTCAATAGGCTTGTTAAACTTAGAACCCGGCGCAATGGATTAGCGAGAATGCGAGAGAAGTTTCACGCATTCACCGCAAGTTTTGAGCATGTTAGCTGAAAGTTCTACAACCTAATTGAACAAAGTCTAAACTTAGGTTGAGTTAGTATCAAGCCTTTTGGTAGTCGAACTTCCTTTTGCACCTAGTTTGTGCAGCTACAAAGCACTACTAAAATAGATCAAGTAGAAATCCTAATATAGGAATTCAATCTAGAGAAGAGCTCAAATCATAAGAACAAGGAGCAAGACATGATTTTACTCGAGGTTCGGTGGAGCCACCAAGGCTCGCCTACGCTCTTGTTATCGAGGGAACCACAGCGGTTTAGAGTTTCTTCAACTCCCATTGCTTCTTAAGTGAACCACAAAGAACGAGCTTGAGGGTTTCTACTAGCCCCGTAGGGATATTAAAAACTTTCTAGTGCTCCAAGCACAACCAATTAGAAGCTCCCGAGGGCAACCTCTAGCTGTCTAGGAGCCCAAGCTCCAAGATTAATGAATTCAAACCACAAAGCTAAAAGGTAGAATCTAGTTCTTTAGATCTTAATCTCTTGCTTACTAGATATCTAATTCACTCCTCAAGCCAATCTATCAAAGGATGTCACCAAGAATCAAAAGGGGAGGTTAGGAGCCTTCAATGGAGCCAGATAATCTGCCCATGAGCAAGTGAGGGAGTAAATGAACAGGCGACCGTTGGAGAAGAAGGGAGAGAGTATGTGTACTTCTCCCCACTTTTCAAATGATACAGTTTAAGTGTGGAATCATACTTAAATGCGGAATGAAGGCTGAAAATTAAGAACAGGAATTGGGCTTTTCTAGCTCATATCTTGCTTGGTGTTTGGTTGTTCAAATGGATAGGTATTCCCTTAAACTTACTAGTTTGTGTTCTCCTTAATAGTACGGCTTTTCCTATACTCTAATTTAAAATAGAAATGTAAAGTAAGCATTCAACATCAACATGCCGCAATGATTTGAATTTGGGGGTGTACTTCTGTTGTCATGCACCATATACGATTATAATCCGTCCACATCTCACAAATATCATTAATCAGAACCTTAACTATACCATCGTTAATGTGCTAAAACCCACTTAGAAGTCTAGATGTACTTTCATTGGTTAGCATGACCAGCCTAATACACTGAATAGTGAATTCATCTTGAATTCGTTACGTGCAGTGTTCGACTTTATTGCTTTATTATATAATATGTACTAGTATCAATCATCAGTTCCTTGCACTGTCATGTTATTACGCTAGTCGGCGTACGGACCATGATACGCCTTGCAACACATCAATTTACAATACAATGTACACTGTTGATATGTATATACGTGACGGCATCGTTTTAGCTGCCGACGAAGTGGTTGTTCGCTTTAGCCCCGTATCCTCCTCGTGGCGACGATCGCCGCCAGCGAGATGGCGGCCACCGACGAGGCCCAGATGACGCCGGGGCGGTTGCGGACGAAGAAGTTGGCCATCCTCTGGTCATGGTACTCTCTCACCTTGTCGATCTCCCGGTCCATGGCCATGTACACGGACGGGTACGTGGCGTGGCCGTCGATGTTCTTGATGAGCTCGTGCACCTCCTGCCCGCCGCCGGACCCGCCGCGGACGACGCCAGCGCGGCGGAGGATCCGCACGTCGGCCGCGTCCTCCACCATCTCGTTCATCATCTGGAAGTAGCGCGTGACGGGCTTGCTCTGCTCCTCCTCGTACTCCCGCGCCAGGAGGTTCCGCGCCACCGTGGCCAGCTTGAAGTCGTACACCAGCGCCGGCATCCACAGCGTCCACTGCGCGAACTCGATCTCGGCGCGGCCGTTCTCGGAGGCCTGGAGACGGACGCCCGACCGCCGGAGGTCCCTCGCCGTCGGCATGCGAGACGGCCTGCCGCCGGTGACGCCGCTCTTGCCCTTGTTCCCCTGAGCCACCACGGTCATGTGCAGGCAGTCCAGGAGCGTGCGCGCCGCCATCTCCTTGTTGCCAGCCGCGGCGTCCTTGAACAGGCTGTCTCGGGCGCCGCCGCCGGCTTCTTCGTGGAGAAGGGCGAGTAGTACCAGCAGAAGCGGTGGATCACGTCGGCGAGGTTCTCCTCCTTGACCTCCAGCTTGAACTCGCGCGCCATGGATTTCTTGACCTCCTTGGAGTTGTCGACGGTCTCCCGGATGACGTCCTCGATGTGGCGGGCCACGTCGAGCAGGTCCTGCAGCCGGGGTACCTGGTTCTCGAGCTTGATCACGTCCTTGACGATCTCGAGCATGTGGCGCGACCTGAAGCTCTGGTCCACGGAGTCGCGGTCCGCGTTCTTGCTGGTGATCGCTTCGTTGAGCTTCGGCAGGAAGCCGACGACGAGGAAGATGCCGTCGAGCACGCGCATCATATCTTTGTCAAAGCCAGCTTCGTCGGCGGCAGCATCTCCTGTTTCTCCAGCTGCGGCGGCGCATCAGAGACAGAGAGAGATAGGAAAGATGAGAAATCTATAACATATAGTCGGATCGGAGGGCGGAGGCTGGGCGACGACATAGACATACCACCATGGACGACGGTTTGTGCGTGCATTTTGGCATGGCATTTCTTGGCGAGGGCCAGGAGCAGGCCGTTGGCGCGGAGCATGTGGTCGCTGTCGCCGCCGTGGCTGCCCGTGACGGCCTCGTAGACGAGCGCGGCCTTCACCCGCAAGCTGTTGCGCCGGTCGAGGTCGGTCCTGGCTGCTGCGTGAAGAAGACGCTCGCGGGTTCGAACTCCGCCGGGTGCTGCGCGCGCAGCCGCTCGTACGTCGTGGACTTGTACAACTTGTACGGCGGTGCCAACACGTCAACGGGCCGTGGCTCGGCCGTTCCGGCGGCCGGCGGCGCCGGCTTTGCATCTTTGGCGGCCGGCGGCTGCTCAGTAGTCTTTGTGGAGGGCTGTTGGACGGCACCGGCACCGGTATTAGCGTTTGTGGGGGGCGAACCGCCTGCGCCGGTGGAGCTGCTCATTTTCTCTTTGGTTTCGGTGGTCAGTGGTCACGCTTCAGAACTGGTGGGGTGGACGATGGGGTTTTATAGGTCTCGCTCGCAAGGGCCGTGAGGACAATGCCACTCTTTCTGAATTCGCCAGTAATCCCTTGCTTGGCGTGATCAGAGGCAGGCAGGCTGCAAGCAGCTTACGTGACATGGAGGAATAAGAATTCAAGGTTACTATTTGAAAACGTCGGAATCATATCTTCCCATGGTTCAGTTCAATTTCACGCAAAAGAACCCAGAAACACGTTCCAAACAGACAAAAGTGCGGAGCGCTCAGACCCTCCGTCCGTTCAGCATCCAACGACGCCCCTCTGAACTGAGAATGAGCTTTATCTCATGAACCAAACATGCCCGAATTATTTCTTCCTTGGTTCTGAGTAGTATATTTCCTCATTGCCAGCATAGTCAATTTAAACATTTAATTCATTCAAAATAAATCTAACGATTTGATAACTGGTTGTTAAGGAATCCAGGTTGGAAAAACACGACGATCGATCCCAAGGATCGAATCCCAAGCTGATATGCCGGTCATGAATGGAATTTTAAAAATAGCACTGCAAGTTTGTTGAAAAGATCCCCTCTAGATTACACCCCTCTAGGCATCGCGCACCGAAGGCTCATCATGCTCGCGTAGCGTAGACCATGCCCTTGCGCCGAAGGTTACTGACCAAGCGGACGGGACGTGGTCACGACAAGTATAAAGCACCTGAAACATGGAAACCCGTGCCCGGGAACGCAAGGCACACTGACACACCAACACCATGCGCTTTACTGGATTCCTCCATACCATCATAGCTACGCTTTCGATACATGGACACCATCAGCAGTGGCCATCTATAGTAAACGGCCGATAATGCGCAGAAGTGGCCACTTTGGTCAAGAGAAAACGAGGATGGTTTTCTAATGAGTCATTACGTTATCAGCCCTAGCGAGCAAAGAACAACAACACGGGTAATATACTCTTAAGGTAAACAGTGAGTGGCATAGCAGAAACTGACTCCATTTTGTTCCATATGAACCACTGTGAGGCTGCCTGTGCAACTGCTTCCAGCATCCCCTTATTCTTCGACTGTCATTCAACTGGAATCCTCGCTGCATCACGGTCCTTCGAGACAAACCAGCCAAAGCAGCAGGCGCCGTAAGGCCAACCTGGACATTGGAGCGATGGAGCCAACAGCCGATCTGCCTTCCATGTAATGTACAGGGGGGTTTCTCATCCTTCAGCTTGCTATAGGATGAAGAACTGAAGATCTTCAAGGACACAACACTTGTGGTCCCCTTTTTTACATGACATAGGGTCGATCGATGAAGGCCCACTCGAAGATTTGTTCATATTGTTCAGCGGCATGGTCCCACGTAAAGTCTTTTGACATGCCCCGCTTCATGAGTCCTTCCCATGAAGACTTGTGTTCCCTGTACGTCGAAATTGCAGTTCGCAATGTCTGCAAAACAAGGATCAAAATCCAACTGTGAAATGTTCTGCCCCATAATACAGTATAGTAGTGGTTTAGTTTTACTGTTGCTGGGTAAAAAGAAATATATCACAGCAATCTGTTAAACAGTAGACGAACTGATCCTGAAACCACGTGCATAAGAAACTTCAGCTTCTGTAACTGATAATCCCTCTGGTCAGGAGAACCTGGCGTTTTTTTAGACAGCATATACTCCGGTCCATCAATGTTAGGAGTACTTTGACCAGAGAAAAAAATCAATATTATCTTAGATGCACTTCTGAATACAGATCTACTCATGCAAGTTTTATGCCCTAAACTTGCATATACATATAATTTGACTAATTGTTGGTAAATTTGTAAAATCTGACTTTTCCCTTATCAAAATACTATCAATCCTGGATGGAAATAATACTAATTGCAGTTCAGTTTTGTTGTCTGAAATGACAAAATCCAGACCGGAGAGAGTAATTTCCAGCCTTGGTTCAATAACATATTGACCAAGGTAAAAGCAGAACTAATTAATTCATTTTAAAAATATGTGGCGTTTAGGACAGGCTAAATAGTTTGAACTCAATAGGATGTCCCAAAGCGTATTATATTTATAAACAAAGGGAGTAATCACTTGTGCTAGAAATGAAACAAAAAAGAAAACAAGAATAGAGCTCTATTTTCACATCATAAGCACATACCAGACATGTAAATTCACATCCTGCACCTGACACAAGTCAGTCTAGAATCAGGGTGAATTTTCCATATATCTTCAGGCTTCCATTTCCCACTAATTCCAACTTGCCATAGATCAGTTGATGGAGGTGCATTAGCCAGGAATACACCCATCACCCAGGTTTTGACTTCCTTGACTCAAATTTGGTTCTGTATTTCTTATCTGGGTTTGAGTCCTTGACTAAAATTTGGTTGCCTATTTATTATTATTTAAAATGGGCCTTGTCCAGTGGAGCGTATAGCAGCTTCTACTGCTCCCACAAGCTCCAAAGGCCAAAACTCCTCCAAGAACCCAACTCCTACAATCTGCTAGGCCAAAAGTTTAGTTTGTGATGAAGGCCCGAAGCTAGAGTAGTTCTTTTTTTTTTATTATTTTTCTTTTAATAAAATTCCCATATACCAACACAAGATCACAATAAAACTCATTTTCCCATAGAACCAGTTGCACACTTTGTTATTAGAATTAGCTAGACACTTTGTTAGCACAAAGTTAGTTCGGCAATGTTTCATCTAAGTTCCTAACAGAATTCAGGTTTGATGGAAACTTACCCACAACATGTTTTCTGTGGTTAAGGGTGCGAATGCCCACCTGCAAAATATGTATACAGTAAAAACTTGATCAGGAGTTCACTGATGAATGGAGCAAACTACTACAATCATTGTAAGCATTCAATTGATTCCAGAATCCAGCTGGAAAAAAAAAAAAAGAGAGAGAGAGAAGGAACTGCAAATGCTTAAATGAAGCTGTACTTACCCAGTACCCTGTTCTCCATTCTCACCGAAAAAGTTGAAGTTCTCCACAGTATCCTGCTCAACAAACAAAATAGGTGAAAAAACATTCTACCATGGTACCGATATAACAAGTCACTATTATAGAATGGTCGTCTCACTCTAAGGCCCCCCAGTTGCATGGACAACAGGAACTGTGCCATACTGCATAGCATACAGCTGATTGAGACCACAAGGTTCAAATCTGGATGGCATTAACAATATATCGCAGCTGCACAAAAAAAGGGCGAGATCAATATCCCAAGTATAAAATGTACTTTTAAGATGTCAAGTGAGTTCTTAACAACGGGTTATTTGCATACCCGGCAGTTATTCGGTGGGAAACTGGAACACTAAATCCAACCCATCCACGAAATTTATCCTTGAAGTTCGACTCTGTAGACCTCATCCAGTCTTCGAGCTCCGGATCACCAGATCCAAGCATTACCTACGTTAAATAAGAGGAAAGATTTGATAGGTCAAACACTCTAGTTGTAGGCTTAAAGAGGACAACTCAATTTCTAAATCCACTCCGAAGTCCTTTTTTTTTTTAAAGTAAAAGGCAGGAGCTCTGCCGCTCAATTAAGATAGTGAAAAGAGGTTTAAGTACACTCGGCACCCACTGTGCCACACAAATTGGCCCTAGGACCGTCAATTACTCAGGTGTCAAAGCTAACTCACTTCCCCAGCCCCAGCCAATGCTCTCTGTCTCTGCACTATGTCATCTTTGGCCTTCATCAGCCTTCAGTTGGAAGTGAGAAAGCAAATACTTGTGAGAAGGATAAGGGCATGGCTCAAGCTCTCCAACCCACATCCACTAATGAGCTGTACTATACTATCCCCAATATGTCTGCACATTTTGTCAAGCCCCTCGTAGAGGCAGGATGCGTCACAAGCAGAGTTATATGTGGGAGGTGAATGGCAACAAAGCTGGGATGAGAAAAGTGCATAGATGAGAAAAACTATGTTCATATATTGATCTACCCAGTACCCAGTACTAGCTTTCTGACCCCACTTTGAGTTAGAGGTGTTGCCAAAGAAGGCTGCTAAGTGGTGACTAAGTTAACCTGGACTGAAAGTACACACCCTCTTCTGAACCTTAACATGTTGCTCAATAGCTCACACAGCTCGGAAGTCAGAAACCTGTCTTAACAGGTGCTGGTGCACCTCACCAGTTCAACAGTTCTCCTGAACCTTTCCCCCCACATGATGGTTCGAACTCACTTTCCAGCTTTACAATAATGGAAAAGATCAGGACTTACAAATTGAACATCATCCCGCATGAGATGTGGTATGATAAGTTGAATGAGATCAATGCCTTTCTGATAATCCAATCTTCCAATAAAGCCAATCTGTAAATCAAGTTAATAAATTGATCCATACTATTTATTTCAAATAAAAAATTCATGTCTAAAGCATCAATATCTAACCAGAGGAACTTCAGGCCTTATAGGTAAACCCAGCTCCTTCTGCAATGCACCTTTACATTTGGCCTAAACCAACAAACAATGTAGGAAAAAAAAAAGGATAAATGAAAGAAATGAGAAACAAAGATTAAACATAGGAGGCACTCATCCTAATGGATATACAGATGCTTTAGAGAACTGTCAGTGAACCTTTCCAGAGAGGTCATCAACAGAATAATTATAGGGGATACATTTGTCTGTGGCAGGGTTCCAATCATTAATGTCAATTCCATTTACAATTCCTGCAGTATAGAGGCATATTGAATAAACTTTTATCATCCGACTCGGTTGTTTCCGTGAAGTAGTTGAAGAACAGAACAAATTAAAATGAGTATGGCTACCATTTAATACACTCTTTCTGGAGCTTAAGAGCTCATTGAGGCCCTGTCCACCTTCAGCAGTTGTGACCTCCCATGAATAACCCTAGAAATTAAACATAAAATGAAGAGTGAGGACAAGCAACACCTAAATTGAAGAGAGAATAGATTTTAAAAGATCAAAGAAAAATGGCATATGTAATATCACCTTACTGACAGTCACGATTCGATCTGCTGTCACAACTGCACCTTTCAAAAAGTTAACTGCCTCACCCTTGTCAAGGGCATGCCTCCTTGCCCATTCAGGAAATACCCACTCCAGAGCTCCATACCATTCAGGTGGCAACCCAAGGTCAGGATATGTGCTTGCAGGCTCTACACCCTACCACAATGAGACAACATATGGTTTGAGTAAACTGTGCTGCCAAGCTATGTATAGACAACACAAAATGATAAGCTCAAACCTGATGTGCTAAATTATGTATCACAAGAATGCTGCGGGAGTCTTTATAAACACCATATGGTCTATATTTTGCAGCAAGAAGGCTGAAACAAACAAAATCAAGGTTAGGATGAAACTGATCACATAATGGAAACTAATTTAACATTGTGAAACCAAAGGAAGGAACAATAAAAGGGAAAACGTCAGGTAATAAAGAGCGCATGTCTAAAATTGCACTTCAATTTGAAAGTGAAACAGCTAACTGACAGCATGCAGCAAACTATGTGAAACACATCAAAAGAAAGAAGTATTATCTGAACAGCTAAATCGTATTCATGATAAACAATACAATGAAGCTCATTAGTCCACTATCATGCCCGCTTGACCATCTGTAGGAATACCAAGAAACATTCTTGGAGTGGTCAAATCTAGTTAAAAGAGACCTCAAATAACATATCTGAATTAGAAACTGCTGTTTGAGATACAGAAATACAGATATGTATTTGGCAAAGCTAGTCCAGCAGGGTACAAATAAGGATAGTTTTCAGAATTCAAAACATGCATCAGATGAAGCATTGTAAGGAAGCTCAAAGGTATTCCAGCTTGTTGCATGGCAACAATGTGATGCAAGACTACCACTGAAATCTTCTGTTCATTGTGTATGCTTGGTGCTCTGCCAATCTTATCAGGCCAACATAAGGACGAGGTTTTATTGTTTACTGCATAAATCTCAGTCTCTAGAAACTAAATGATTGTCATTGCACAGTACTCATGTATGATTCAATGCAACAGCATGTGTTCCTGTTTTGAAATAAAAGGATGGTTCAGAGTATGCAGCTGATAGACTAAGAACTAGAAGCACCAGGATAAGTTGCCTAAGTATTAAAGAACTAAGCTCCTCGGAAGTGCCAACTCTGATGTGTTCTTAGACTCCATAAATACACGCATATGAAGTTGAACATACATGAAAACAGAATCAAGGAATGTTAAAGTAATGTGGCATGCACTGCAAAATAAATGTGTAGGCATGTAGGATTCAGATGAGTAGATCCACAACATACACTGGCACTAGACTGGCATGCCAATCATTCACAACAAACATGCAATTCTGTCCATAAATATATCCTCCCAATGCAAGGACCAGAGGAGCCTCACATGCAGCATAGCATAGGAGCGTGTATCTGAACTGCAAGATATATAGCACTCAATCAATTTTTGACAGAACTTAAACTGATCAAATAGGAGCTTTAGTGTAACAAGCTTCTTACCTGATTATCACCAAAAGCACCAAACTTATCTCCATATAAATTTCCAGGTCTGTGATATGAGGGATGATCAACAAACACCTAAACAATTGACATATAAAACCAAAACATAAATAGAACACAAATGAGAGTTCTGCAATCACTAGTTATATAATCAAAAAATACATTACAATTGACACTCCTACAAACAGCAGAAATCAACGAACATGATCTGTAAATGCAAAGCAAACTTTCGGAAGGTTTTCTGATACCTTGTACATATGATTGTTTTATAATCTAGTGTCATCTTCACTCACTACCATTGTTGCAAATACAAATGTGCAACCATAGATGCTAAGACTTTAGCATCACAGACACAAGTGTACTACTTTCATTGATACATCATATCAAATATTTCTCTTCATTTTAATCTGCAAAATACTATATATGTTGTTTGGGATGCTAAAGACTACTGGATGAACAACATGGAAGTAAGTAACATCAGAACATGTACATGTCAAGAAGCACATAGGACCAAACGATAGGCAGTTATTAATTTTGATCAGAAACAATAAGGTGATTGGATACCTACCCAGTCAACTGAATCTCTATACTCATGGAAAAAGGTAACTTCATGTTCCCCACCAAAGCATGGAATCCGAATGTGCTTTTGTGTGTAAAATGCATTTGCGTAATTCTTATCACAGGTACCATTTAAATATCTGGGCATTACAACCATCACACGGTGACCACGAGCAGCAAGAGCAACTGGCAATGAACCACAAACATCTCCTAGACCCCCAGACTTTGCATAAGGAGAAGCTTCGCCAGTTACAAAGACAATGCTTTGTGTTACTTTAGCTCGAGCTTGCTCCTTTCCAACCACGATCTCAGCATCTTGCTCACTTGCCACAACTACTGTGTTGTTGATGGAACCCTCAGCAATCCCTGTATGTGAAATGAAAGATTCAAATATGTGTCAAGGTCAGAGTAAGAGAAGATAGAATTCTAACTTCATCATGGAAAATAATTCTAGCAGTGATAAGAATGGTGCAACCAACATTCTGTTCTTAGCTAAATGACAAATTCATGTTGCCAGATGCTCACTAGTTTCCTAAACAATTTGAACGTATGGTCAGAGACAAATAAAACAAAGTAGAGCTGTGGTCCAAAGATGAGAGGAACGTAGACCGACAGACATCAATAAATATCCCACAAGTAGCCAAAAGAATAGATTTGTACTGAACTGAAACTGGTAGTCCAATGAACGGCAAAGCACAAGATGGTACCATGGGACTGACAGTGACAAGGTGCATATGGCCAATCACAAAATGGGACAGGGAAGATTCTGATAATTAAGGGTCCTAAGATAAATTCTCAGCTCATTTGCAACTAATCCAGCATCTATTGGCATTGGACAACATTTATACGCACTGAAAGCTCCATCTTGTACACTTATATGCTTTCTATAAAAGAAGGGTTCTCCTCTGTAAAAAAATAATATAAAAAAGCCTCCATCTCGTTTCTACACTGAAAAAAAAAAAAAAAAAAAAAAAAAACTGGAGCATTCCACCTTGGTGTCACAAAATGGAGCTACTAGCAGCTAGGTGATCACTTTTAAGTGTTACTTCAGTAAAGTCAGCTTACAACACAGACTGATACGATACCCCAACTTTCTAATAGCATATTCCGTGACCTTGAGGAAATCATGGTAAGCTAATTGCAATGGTATAAGTCATGGAAAAGCTATGACTTCAGCCAAAAAAAAAAAAAAGCATATTCCGTGTACAACTACTTGCAAGCAGAGTCACAACCATCACACCACCAAGGCAAGGAAGAGACAAACACGTCAATTTCCCCCTACTTCCGAGGACACATGTGTCCCCTGATTAGTGAGCGTTGAGTTAGCCCCATTCCTCTTCCTACAAAATATCTATACAGCATATGCTACAGCTACTAGTATGTCTGCTCAGATCCAACCACGTGCACGCCTCCCGAAACCTCAGCCGTGCACTGCCATCATGCCGAGGGGCACCGTACACGCCACCCTGAATGAATCCCATCGGCTCATAATCCAATACAGACACCTCAAAATCGCCACGGGTGTGCCCAAATGCGGGTCTCGATTATTCTACACGGAACTAGTGATCAAGTGTGCCCGAATAATACTAACAGGGATCAATTCAACACACATTAACCCTTCAAAAAAATTTACCCAACTTGCCAAACGCATTTCGTGCTGAACGAACCCCGATCAGCGCGGTACGCAGGATTTACTTACCTTCCGGTTCGAGAGCGAGGTCCCCCAGGCCGGCGTCGGGCACGGGCGGCGGCGTGGCTGCCGGCTCACCCGTGGGCTCGGTCGTCGGCGGCGGCGCGAGGAAGCCGGGGACGAGCGGGGCGCGAGCAGCGCGGGCGGCAGCGGGCGCGGCGCGGGGCCCTCCCTACTCAGCTCCGCGACGCACCGCCGTCGCAGCACGCGCTGGAGCCGCCGCGGGCGCGCCCTGTCGCCGCCGCGCCCGGGGCCCGGGCCTGCCGCGGCGGCCCGCGCGAGGGGGAGGCACGCGGCGCCCACTGCCGAGGGCGTCGCCATTGCGGAGGAGAGCAGGAGCGCGGGCGCGGGGGCCGTGGATCGCGCGGAGAAAGTGTGGGGGGAGCGAGCCACGCTGAGGGGGCCGCGTCCCGTGTCTTCTACCACCCCCCGGTGCGGTGCCGCGCTTCCCGGGTTGGCGTAGGAAGTGATGGGAGGCGAGGAGGGGTTTTTGGTTTGTTTGATTCGAAGCACACAGCAAAAACGGATCGGGGGGACTCCTCTCCTCGTCTCCTCGCCGAGTCGAGTCGAGGAGGTGCGAAGTGGACAGGTGGGGTGGCGCCAGGCTACCACCAGCCACAGAAAACGGCAGTGCACGGCACGGGGAGCCCACCGGGATTGCAGCGAGTGGACGGACGGACAGACGAGGTCGAAGCGATTTCAGTGGCAGATGGCGACCTGCGTGGTGAAGATTCTGCGGCGGCTGGCTGGGGCTGGGCTGCCTGATTCACCGGTTGCTCGTGAGCGACCGGGTGTCGTCGTCCTCCGGAGCGGAGACGTTCTACTACTTTTTGTTACGTGTCTTTCGGGAAAACGCTGCATGTGCTTCCTCTGTCCCTCGTCCTGGGCCTACGTGGCAGGAGGAGCGTGAATTTCTGGGTGTTTCGCTGTTTCGTGTGCATGTTTCAAATCAAAGCTGTAAGCTGGGTGGCACTGTACGTACTCCCTCCGTATTCTAATTAGATGACGTTTAGGACATGAGTACGATTATCAAGAGGTGATTAATAAGAGACTAGTTTTCCTATCTTGCCCTTATTAAATAGAGTCAAGGATGCTATCTATACAGCAAACCAACGTAGTTCAGCTGTCCAACCCTCCACAGCCTGAGGCCAGAGCTACGCGGTTCGAGACTTGGCGGCTGCATTATTTTTGCGTTGTTGCAATTTTTGCATGGCGACGCCCACGCTGTGCATTATTTTTGCGTTGTTGCAATTTTTGCATGGCGATGCCCACGCTGTGCATTTACTAGTGGCCGGCCAGGCTGCGATTAATGACGGCGGCGTGCGCGTTTACTAGTGGCGGGCCAGGCTGGCTTAGGGGTAATCGGGTCTAAACCTTTCCTCGATAGTGTGAGCGTCATCTATTCTAGCAAATAGCCGAGACCCCAGAACGTCCTCTAATTAGGATACGGAGGGAGTATTGCTCACTCGGCACCACAGCTAATGTAGCGTGACTTGCAATTTGCTAGAAGCTATTACGCTAATTTGTTTGATCCCTCTATTCTAAATTATAAGATATTTTACTTTTTATAAAATAATCTAAAAAATATATAAAAGTTTATAATTTAGAATAGAAGAAGTATACAATATTTGAATATGTTATCAATCTCTTTTTCTAGTTTGCCACTAGCAATAGATGGAGTGCAGAAGCAACTCTTTAAAATGACATAAGATATACTGTAGAGAAAATATAGAAAGAATATAGAGAACCTTTTTTTATTTAAACATTTCTTCAAATAACAATATAAAAAGTGAATTTAAAGCATATTAGGGGGTTCACCCCTCCCATTTCCCTCGGAAAAAAAATGAATTTAAGAGAGACTCTTGAAAATGCTCAAAGATGTACTATCAGCCTTGTGCATGAAGAACACTCGATTTTTTTTTAGACGTACATTTCGTTTATCTACTGGTTCTCGGTCTTCTAACCGTGTGGCTGCCGTGCAGTGGCTCTTGCTCTCTCTGTCGTGCCTGTACACTTCAACATGTCATCTAGTAGAAAACAGTGAGGTTGACAACACTTCAACACAGAGAGGAGAAATGCAGTCGTATGGAGGCGAGCTCAATGCCCTACAAAAGTGAGGTCGTTTGTGTCTAGAAATTGAGGTGTGGCAGCTCAATTTTTCACACTCGTTTTTTACACGGGAAAAGATGCAAGTAGATCAGTATCAAATAAAATTAAAATTTGAAAAATAAAAGCTAGATTCGAAATATATGTTTGTCTGTAACTCTGCATTGGATGTTGTGGACTCCTTTTTTCCCCACTGCATTTCAAAATCTATCTTTACAATATGAATTGAATTTTGTCAGTATCTACTGCTATCCGCCTAGCTTTAAGGTAACGTTTAATCGATCGGATTAATTAAAGAACGTGGCACCTATATATATGGACGGTGCACCATGGCATCAACCATCATTCCATTCCACTAGGTTGATGCGGTGAGAGTGAGACCGAGCTGCTGGAGATGATGGTCAGTGTCATCCGGGTGCTCGTCGATGTCCCTATGGCGCGGCGGCAGCACCCACCGTCCGTCCTCCGTCCTGACCATGCCCTTGTTCTCCGCCTGGTACCACACGGGCGGCACCATGTGCTCGTCGCGGAGGAAATCGGCCGACTTGTTCACCAGCGCGGGGTCTCTCCCGCGGAGCCGGAACCCCTCGCCACCGGAGCCACGGGAGCCGTCGAGCAGGTGCAGGTGCGCCTCCAGGTTGTGGTAGCACGAGATGTCCATGGTGTCCTTGAGGAACGGCGACACCCTGTGGTCCAGCGCCAGAGGCACGCCGAGGTGCGCGTACACGCCGCCGGCGCCCAGCCCGTCCACCGCCCGGAGCACCGCCTCCGGGAACGCCGCCTCGTTGAAGAACACGCCGGGCACCCTGGGCACGCCGTCGTGCACGTTGACGACGCGCAGCGCCCGCACGCCGAGCTCCCGCTCGAACCGCTCCCGGAACCTGAGGTTCCCGACGCGCGGCCCCGCGAAGGAGAACACGGTCACCGGCGCCTTCTTCTTCCTCCTGCCACCGTCGTCGTCGTCCGGCGACGCGTTCGCACCCGTCTCCGCGATGTCGAAGGCGTTGAGCATCGCCAGCGCGCTGCCGAGGCTGTGGCCAGTGACCGTGACGCTCACCTGCTCGCCCCGGCCGTGGTAGAGCTCCACCTGCTTGCGCACCTCGGCGAGCGCCTGCTCCCGCGCCGAGTACCGGCAGAAGCGGCACGCCGCGTCCTTGCCCGTGTACAGCTCCGCGAACCCCTTCTCCACCTTCACGTCGGGGTCCGGGCACGGGACGCCCATGTCGCTCAGCCGCGTCTGGTTGGCCGTCAGGTCGGCCACCCACTCGAGCCGGGTGATGGTGCCGCGCCACGACACGGCGATGTCCCGGCGGCCGAGCCGCGCCGTCTCCTCGTCGGTCGACACGGCCACGTAGCCGATGAACGTGCCCATCTCGCTCCACAGCTTGTCGTCGCCGGCGGCGGCGGCGGACCTGTGGCTGTGCTTCCGCCGGCCGCCGAAGTTGGGGGAGCTTGAGGTCGTTGCAGGTGGCGTAGAGGAAGCGGGTGACCTCGTAGCCGGCGCCGCCGAGGCCGGCGTCCTGGAAGAAGGTCTTGGCCGGGAACCTGCAGCTGCCGCAGTACGGGGAGAAGCGGTCGTAGTCGAAGCTGTCGTAGCACGCCTGCGCGAACTCGCCGTAGCGGATGAGCTCCCCGCGGAGCACGCCGTCGATGGGGTCCAGCAGCCCCTCCCAGTTGTCGCTGCCGTGGATCTCCCGCCACCGCGCGGCCAGTTGCCCCTCGTCGTCGGAGCGCCCGGAGGTCTCCGCTGGATGAGACTGAGAGCCGCGGTCCACGTCCCCGACCAGGGAGGTTGTGGCCACCGAGGTGACGACATGGCAGGAACGACGAGGACGGCGCAGCGACGTGTTCAGCGCCGCGTTACCGGAGAAGAACCACCGGTGCCCTGTCGGAGGCCGCAGTCGTTGGAAGAGGGTCAGCGACGGCCGATGGTCGCCGACGACGGGGAAGCTCATCGAGCTGGAAGGGATGCTGCTGGCTGCCATCGCCATTCGCCAGAGGCTGGAAGACGACGAGATCGATCGATCAGCTGATGAAACGAATACGTGCAGTGAGCTAGCTGAGGCTTGGGGCAGTGCTACAGTTTCTTTTGGCTGCATGGGTGTATCGGGGGAGGAATAGCAGGTCCGTATATATATGCATCGCTGCGTGCATGGAGTTGAGTTATCGTGCACCAGCGTGACAAGGGGCTTGGTACGTCTTGCTTGCCTCTTGCGTGTCAAAACTTGCATGCAAGACGACGATGCATGTCCCTCCGCGTGGACTACGTCTGGTCTGGGTTGGGTTCTGACTTCTGAAAGAGTGAAAAGTAGTATGGCCGGAACACTACGTACACACCACGCGTCACGACTTCACGACTGACAAGTCAGCACACAGGACAAGTCCACGAGTACGTAGCTTCGTTCCATGGACCCAAGTATAGTACACGAGCCTGACTAACTCTGGACGTGACAAAACGTGTGTACAGAAGCTTGTCCACACTACGTTATATTCTAGGTCCACTTTTTTTTTTTTTTTTTTGGATTGACGAATTCCCCGGTCAGGTTTTGGTGGTGGTCACACGGCCGGGGTAACCTGCTCGTTACTTTCGTGAGTACGGCCAAAGTGCAACGATGATAATGCTAGCTACATATGCAAAGGTGCAGTTGCAGAAGTTGCTTCTCAAGTCACACATGTGCACGCGCGTCGCCTTTGCCAACTTATTCCGAACTGGCTAGAACAAATGTTTAGTCATTTTGACACTTTTCTAATATTTATAATTTTTACTAAATATCTATACAAAGTGACAAAAACTATATACCTAGAAAAAATATCTAAAATAACTTACTCTTCTTGAAATGACGAGAGTATATACAACAACTTATGTAACACCCTCTATATATATATATATATATATATATATATATATATATATATATATGGTGAGGCTATTCATTAGCCGGCTACAGAATAAGTTATTCTGTAGCCGGGCCATTTAGTCGCACCAGACTCTCCTCCGACCGCACCAGGCTCGCGCCCCGCTTTAGATCCTGCGCTGGTGGGTTCCGGTAATCACGTCACTGATTTCACGTGCCAGCCAGCCAAGCTGATAATGGAGCCAGCTAGCCGGAATTTAATGGCATGGTAAAAGGAGGCGTACATGCACGTGCTAGTATGGTAATTAGGATGTCCAGTTACTACTTCGTCTCAAGCCGTTGTAGAGAAAAAAAGTTACTTTACTATAGTGAGAATACGATAGTAAATAGTTACCAGAACTGAACGTCTCCAATTTTCCGTAATAATGGAATCCAGTTTACTATTGTATCTGTGAAATAATACTTTGATTTACTATGATAAAGGTACGTTTTGCGATTTTTTACGATAACCTGTGTTGATTTACTGTGATAAAGGTATCTTTACAATAACCTGTAAAGGTTTAATATAATCCATGTTACGATAATCAGTTTACTAGACTTGCAAATTTTCATATAATATGTACTAGTACGATATTCTATTTACTAGATTTCAATTGACAATTTACTATAATATTAAGATCAACTGTCAATTACGATGACAGACAAACTATCTTGAGTTACGATAATTTGGCATCACTAGCTCCATGGAACCATCATGACGAGGACTGACAAGACTCTCTTACTACCATGGTAAAACTAATTTTGATAATTGAAATTGCTCAATAGTTACGATAATTAGAATTGCTATTTACGATAATTAGAATTCTCATGGATATAGTAACCACAAACTGCTGTAACAAATCTCTAAGAATTTGCAATTGCATTGCACTAATTAGTTACAAATATTAGGCACTAATAGCAAGAGCCATGAAGATCATATGGGCCTATGTGGTTCAAGCCGTGCATGGGAGCTTTCTTCACTTTTGATTGGTTGGTAAAATCCGTGAAAGCCGAATAACAGAAGCACATCTTCCTGCAAGTTCAAGTGAATAAAAATCAAAAGTAGTTAGCAGTTGTCAGCTTGTCGCTTTGAGTAGTGATGATCGCAAGTTACTTTACAGCATAGATATGGGATAACAAATGGCTGGGAAATAGTAAATCCAAATAACTGAGAAAGCGAGGTCACCAACGAATTAAGAAATTGTACCTGTTTCAATCTACATGCAGCACTGAAATTTGGGTTGATGCGAGTGGCCTCCAGTTTGAACGAGTGCCACCAATGTTTGCGCCTACTTACCTCTGTAGCCTTCTTCTACTGACTCGTACAGGAAATCACTGAAGGCATAGTCCATAGTGATCCGAAAGAACAATTGGTTTTGCATACAGTATAGTATATGATTTACGAGAACATAATTTGCTATTTACTCAGTATCGTCAATTGAGGCTATTTTCAGAATAATAATGAGAAAAGATTAGGCACAGAGAATAGTACACGGATAGTTGGAAGATTAACATGTTTGGGCCAAACGTAGCTCCATATAACACATGATCAAGATTGTATACCATGCTAATAAGATTTACAGTGAACAAATATTTGTCATGGTTTACCAGATCGTTGGAAAACGGATAAAACAAGGTATACAGTGAAGCAATGTGAATTATCGGATGGAAAGATCTAGATATGCATAACTGCCCCAAGAGCACCTGACGCACATCAACATTGCCGTCTTCTTCAGAAAGGCCAGATCGGCGATGAACAGTAAATATAATAATAATTTCTAAGGGGATTGGATCCTAATCCACTGGATTGGCCGTGAATGTTGGGATTTCTCAATTTTTTTTGCTGCTACTCACCTGACTACATGAGCCTGCCACCACTGGATTCCACGAAGGAGGGTGCCGCCACCTCCTACCGAGGGATACACACGAGGTGAGTCGCCCCGCAGTCGCGGCCGCCATACACGCGAGTGGGTCGCTCCTCTGCCGGGGCTGCAGTCCGAGCGAGGTGGGCTGTGCTTGCCGGAGAGCCCCGTACGCGTGGGTCGAGCCACATCGACGTCGAACCACATCCGCGCGAGGTGGGCACGGGGAAGAGCAGCGCGGTCGCCGGTTGGAAGGAGTCGCCACCGCCGCCGTGGGGGAGAAGCCGCCGCGTCTGCCGGCGAGTTGGACGGAGAAGCCGTCGCCGCCGTGGGGGAGAAGCAATCGTGGGCGCCGGTAAGGGAGGGGGCCACTCCTAGCGTTGCCGTAGAGGATTTGCTCTGCTTGGCAGAGCTCTGGTTCACGTGAGAAGATGAGAATGGGAGGAACACGGAGTCACGGATGGTAAGCGAAAAGGAAAGGGAAAAATCAGGGGGAGTGAAATCATGCGTGCATTAATTAGTAATAAAACCATATCGAGCTGGGTCAAAACGTGAACGCAGGGCTAGTTGGGTGAGATGGTGCGCTGGTCTCTCGAGTTTTGATCTGGCTATAGAATATGGTATTCTGTAGCCGGCTACAACATAAGTAGTTCTATATATATATATATATATATATATATATATATATATATATATATATATATATATATATATATATATATATAGGGTCCCGCTATTGGAAGCCTAGGGCTTCCTATAGCTTATGGGAGCCCCAATCCACCTGGTTCGACCGGATCTTTGACCACCCACACCAACCCTGGCCGGGCGGCCCACCACACCAACCTGCCTGGCCCGGCCCACCACCCACATTCGAGGCGCCATATATACAGTCTAGAACCTAATGCCCGCCCCCAACCCACCCCCCGGCCCGGCGGCTTCCTCCCTCGATTCGGCCTAACGTGGGCGTCGTTCCGGCGGGCGGGCGTTTTGTTCTTGCGGCCACTGGCACTAACGGCGGCGCCTTCCCTTGCGGCCATCCTCGTGAACAAGATCCACAGCGCGCTTTGGGGACGCAGCTCGTGGCTCCCCGCCCGCACTACAGTGGGATGGCGCCGCCTCCATCCGGCCAGGTGGTCCCTCCCCCCCTAGGATCTGCGGCAGGCTCGCACCACCCCTCGACGGGCGAGGCCCCTCGCCAAAGCCGCTGCCATCCCTCAGAGAGGGAGGCACACACGACACCCCCTGCCCCTCGGCGCGTCCCCCACCGGCGCCCAGATCGCCACGACGAACGCCCCTTCTACAGTGCGGCCTCACCTACCCCGGCACCGGGCTTCCTCGACCGGGCGGCGTGTGGCTCGGTCCCGCCCTTCCCGACCTCGACCGGCAAGTGGATCTGACACCGCCCTCCTTCCCGATCTGGACGGGCGCCCTCCATCCTCAACTCAACGACGATAACAAGATCCATGGTTGCGGCGTCTCCTCTCCTCGCGATCCATCGCGGCCGCCTCCACCATCAGCGGATCAAGGTCTGGTCCGCAGCGGATTCGGTCTCCTCTCTCACGATCCGGTCCGCAGCTGCCTTCACCACCAGCAGTTGGGATGTCGGCGGTGGAATTTGGTTTTTACGCACAGGTTGTAATACATTCTATGCTTGGATTTGGTTTGTATGCACTTACGGGATTGGTTTTTATGCACTGCAGAGGATCGGTGCCGCACTACGAGAGGACATCCTGATTCAATTTTTGTTCTTCTTTGTGCAATTAAACAAAGACGCACGCATAGTGGGATCTCTGTGCAGGTTGTGCCCCAATCCGTATGCATGGTGAACTAGGTGTGATTTCTATGCAGGGTGGGTTCCTATTCGTATGCATGATTTTCTATATCAGCCATATGTTTGTATGCATATTTATTTATTCATATCATTTAATCATGTCTATGCATGGTTGTTTGTATTTTGTATGCAGTATGTTTTGGAGGCCAACGTGTCGGTGCTCTGGGCCATGGCATTCACTTTGCTCTATGTTGTGGCCTCGAGCGGGCACGACAACCCCAGTGCGTGTCCTCCTCCTTCACCGACGGCATCCAGTGAGTAAAAAGACAATTTTACCTGATTTTTATCCGTTTTGTGCAGAGTTTTGTATGCATTGATTTGTGTACTTTGATTCGATTCGATTGTAGTCTTGCAGGAGCGTTGCAGCAATGCTAGCGAAAGCATGGTTTCTATGAAATTTGATTTCATGAGTTTTTTTGGGTGGGTGCAGCCAGCAGTACAGGAGGATAGGTGGATGTTTATTGACATGCAAACGAGCAGGCAGTGGAATTTTATGCATGTTGTATGATTATCCTCAGCTTTTATATGCAAATACTCAACCCTTTTGTGACTATCCTCGGCTTTTCTATGCATATACTCACCTATCAAATTTTCAAAATGAAAATAATAGTACATGCCCTGTAAACATATGTTTGCATGCACATGTTATGAAAATATATGCTTATATGCACAATGTCCTATGATTCAAAGTTTCCATGCATGATTAAACTGTGATTTTTAAAGATGTTGGGTGATTTTTATGCTTAGTTCGATAGGTTTCCACACTGCTGAAACGTTTATTGAGCTCATTTCTGCATTGTTGGTACACAATTATATACATTGCGTGTGCGCAAATTTATACATGGTTCTATACAATGTTTGGGTTTGGGGCTGTCGCTATATTTTGGGTTCTATGCGCTGTTCCTCCAATAATTATACATTCTGGAAGTGAGAAATAATAGATTGGGTTGGGGCTGTCACATTTTTTGATAAAATAATCCCCCCACGCCTTGGGGCTGTCGTGTTGGAACTGCGGTTTGTATGCATGTTGGAACTGCGGTTTTGCGTATGTTGCAAGCATAGTCCGTATGCATGATGGAACTGCGATTTCAAAAATGTTGCAAGCATAGGTTTATTTATTTGCATGTTGGAACTGCTGTTTTTTTATGCACTTTAGTACCTTCTTATATACATAGTTTTTATGCACAACGTGTTCGGTTGCTGACCTTCTTTTTTTAGGTTTAGATGCACGGGGAACATTTTTTTTTGTCGTAGGGGACACGGGGGGAACATTTTTGGTCATAGGGAGTATGTACTCTATATATTGTTGAAACTGATTTCTATACATTATTGTAGTGGATTTCTATATGTTATTGGAGCACCTTTGCACTTACAATTTTATACATTGTTGGAGCGTGTTTCTATGCATGCTTCTATTGCAGGAAATGAAGAGCCACGTGATTGGACGACGTGGTCACGGTGACCCACACAGGGACAGCTACTTGAGTCGGGGTGGTTATTTGGAAGTTGATTGCGTCATGCTACCTCTCTAGGTGGTCTGGATGGGTTGTGCGGCCCATGGAGCATTTGGTCATTTGGGAGTTTTTTTTTTTCTTTTTTGCAAGCATAGGCTTCTATGCATGGTGAAAACTTAGTTTTCAGACCTGATAGAAAGCTTGTATGTATGTTTGTATGCACCCACTCGGCGATTTTATGGGGAACATTCTAGCCTTGTATGCATGGTGAAACTTTGTTAGAACACTTTTTGACGTACATTGTTGGGACATTTTATCTGTATGCTTTCATATAATTCTATACATTGGTGATTTACAATTTTGTACATTGTTGGTGCACAATTGTTTATATCAATTATTGGAGCAGTTTTTGTATGTGGTTTTTATGCAATAACAAAAGTGTTTCTGCATATCTTGAATTTGATTGTATGAAATCTGATGGTCCTTCATGTGCTATTTTTGAAAACTTCAAATCTTGGAGGAGACTTGTTCGTCTCCATATTTTCACGTTTTTTTTGTCTGCAAGTGGTATGCATTGTCCCCTTGTTAATTATGCATCCACTTGTAGAGAACCATGTTTGAAAACTTCAATTTTATAACAAAGTATATGCATGGAAACGTCGGTGCAATCGTGGTACTATGCATTGTTCTGATGTTAATTCAATGCATTATTCTGATGTTAATTATACATTATTATAGTGAGCAACATGATGCTGAAAAGGCAATTTTAGTTATGGTGGATAGAATGTCCATCTCATTGAAGGTTTCTATGGGGTAAATAAATTATTTTTTAATCATCCAACCACTAATTTTGATGCTATGTCGGCGCAAAATACATTTGTACGGATATTTTTTAGTGATTATATGCATCCAATCATCCGTCCCGTGGCATAATTCAAATTTCAAAATTATGAAAATATTTTTTATTCATTCAACCAAAAACTTTTATGCAACGCCGGTAATATTCATTCAACCAAAAACTTTTATGCAACGTCGGTGTCAAAAGCCCCACCGGTGATTATATGCGCCCTATCGGTCATCTTGCGGTACGAACCGTTTTTCGAATTGGATGTTCCGTTCAAGAATTATTGCTAAAAAATGAAAGGGATCACATTAGGCGACATGCATATATGCATATGTCGGGTGTGCAGTTTTGTGTCAGGTGTGCAGGTTTGTATCAAGCGGGGTGTCCATCTCGCGGAGAGGTTTCTATGCGGTAGCAAAGAAATTTTATTAATGCAACAGGCTGTGTGGAAACATTTTTGTCGTGATAATGTATAAAAATAGGTATTTGAGTGAATCAAAATCAGTTCGTTCTTTCGCATAAAAACCTCTCTGCGAGCTGGTTGCTCCACCTGACACAAAGCTAACGCGGGCTAACACATGCCGACACATACTGATATGCGCCGCATCCGCTCTAATCTCTTTTGTTTTTCCGCGATAAAATGACATATACTTGACATGTGCGCATCCACTCTAATCTCTTTTGTTTTTCCACAAATAATACCTTGTGAGCATAAAAATCTCGTTAGAGTTCTATGTTGCCGTCTGCGATAAAATCTTGTGAGCAAGTACATAAAAACATGGTAGGTGCTCTCATCTCTTATAAAAATTTGAAATTTGAATCACAAAGACTTGAATCATAGCACTTGAAGGCCGAATGGATGCATAGAATGACTTGTCATGGTTTTTTGAACGTCGATTAATCTGCATGCAGATTCGAGATCCATTTTGAATATATATTTTTTGAAATATTTAAAATTCATAAATTTGCATTTTGAGATAAGAGTTTTATGCGTCAGGTGAAGCATAGAATCTTGTGACTGAGAGTATAGAAATATAGAGACGATCCTTTTCTTGTAGAATGATTTGAAATTTGAATCATGGGACCACCGCAGACCCCGTTTGGATGCATATAAGCACTTGGCAAAATGATGCATAAAAAAAAAAAATTAGCGTCGCATGGCACAGACAATAGTGTTTGCGTATAAAATCATAAAAACATCAAATTTATGTAGAGCGTTGCATAGAAATTAAGTTTATTACTGCATATAAACCTATCCTTTGGTGTAGGGTTTTGTGGTTCTCTTATCAAGCGTTCTAGTTCTGTGATTCTCGTAGAGCGATCTGGTGCATAGAATATTGAAGACACAGCCATAGGGGCCATCCTAATGCTACAGGATTTTGAAATGTGAAATTTGAAATTTGAATATTTCTTGGTTACATGCATAGGTAGGATGTTTATTCAGCAGGAAACAACGCATAAAAACATATGCGTGCAAGTATAAACCCTATGCATAGAAATCACCCCAACATCTTCAAAATTATAATATAATTTTACAATGCATATATATCACACACACATCTTCGAAATCACAGTTTCACTGTGATGCATAGAAACCTATTCCCTAGCGCGTCCAGTCCTATCTCAAAGTTGCTGAGGTCACCAGGTAACGAGCTAGCATGGCCCCCGGGGCTGTCCGCGCGGTCACCACGACGCAGGGTCCCCGCCGCTGTTGTGACGCTGTTGTCCACCACGATGTTGTCTTCCGTCGTCCGAGCAGTAGCCGGCAACCACTAAGGTGAAGCAGAAGCCAGCCACCGCGCGTGGAAGAAGGTGCTGCTCCTGGCCAAGCCGTCCAGATCTGCACGTGTGGCCGTGGCCACCGCCGGAAAAGGGGGAGAGGCCTGCGTCACTGCATAGAAACCGCACCAAGTTACAATTAGCCATGCATACAAACTTGTGCACACATGCATAGAATAAAAAAAGCAAGCATGCGCCATCGTCCCTAAGCATCTAGATGCGGCCCGCAGAGAGCGCGATAGCCGGGCCGCGCAGCCGTCGGGGGTGGTGTTTGGGGAAGGGGCTGCAGCTGGCGATGGTTAGGGAAGGGCCGCCGGTCGTGGAAGAGGTGGCCACGCATCCGCCGTGCGTCATGGGAGAGCTGGCTGCGCACCATGCATCCGGTCGCGCAGCCCATGTCGCTTAGAGCTAGCGCCGTTGTTGCCAAAACCGAGGGCGCCTCGGCCGCTCCCACGCCATGCCCGGTGGTGGTTGCGGAAGAAGTCGCCACCGGCGCTGCTGGGAGGAAGGGGAGCCGCGCCGTGGTGGGGGAAGCCGCCGTCTCTCGGTGGTGGTTGGGAAAGGGGTCGCTAGATGGTGGTTGAGCAAGGGGCCGCCGCCCGAGCTTGTCGTCGTCCCCCCCAAGCAGATCTGGTGCAGCCGTGGTGGTTGGGATCCCCGTCACCAGATCCGCTCGTCCGACGCCGCCATCCCGTCGCCCGCCAGATGCCGTCTTTGCCGCTCCTCGGCAGCCGCACGCCACCATCGTGGTCCCCGGCCCCAGCGACCAAGCGAGCCCAGGGGGTGGGGATGGGCCGCCGGGGGTGGGGGATGCGTCGCCTTGCCGCATCCATGCACCTCGTCGGGGGTCGATGGGGGAGGTCGGTCGCCGCCTCCATGGATCTCATCTAGGTGGGGGAGCGCGCCGCCGCCTCCATGGATGTCGCCAGATCCAAAGAAGCCTCGCCGCTTGACGCGTGGAGAAGGGGAGCCGGGCACCGCCGCTTCCCCGCCACCGGATCCGTGGAGCCTCGTTGCTCCTTGCTCGCCGCGTCGCCCTCACGCGCCCGCCGCCGCCCACGAGGCCGACCTCGCGGCTGCCCAAACCGCGCGCCACCATCGCCGCCCCCGACGCCAGCCTCGCTTTCCCGTGGCGCTGCCGCCGCCCGTCCGGCCGATGTCGCCCCAACGCGACCATGAGCTCCGGGTGGGGCGCCACGCAAAGCCGCCAAAGCAAAATGGCGGCCGTGGGGTGGATGGGTGGAGTTTAGGTTTGGGTGAATATATAGGGCGGGGTGGTTGGGCCTGGGTGGTCCGTGGGTGGCCCCCAAGGCTGGTGGGCGGTCCGGTTAAACCCACGCGTGGGCAGCGAAGTTGGTTCGGTGCAACCAGCTCTGTGGTTGGGCCGGGCTTCCACTAGCTTATCGGAAGCCCAAGGCTCTTAATAGCATAACTATATATATATATATATATATATATATATATATATATATATATATATATATATATATATACTTTCGGGAGTAATTACTCCCATCTTTAAAAAACTATATTGCGTATGTGTTTATACTTGTTTATCACTTTGAGTATGTTTATATACTCATACTAAGATATTTTAAATCTTTCTATGTGAAAATTTTTTAAAGGAACCTGTATTTTTAAATATATTACGAAAAATGCCACTGACCGTAGTATATAATACTCATTCTAAGATACTTCAAATCTTCCTACATGAAAAAAATTTTAAAGGAACCCATACTTTTTAATATATTACAAAAATGTCACTTGACCGTAGTATATAAAACAAGTATAACCATATACTCTATGTATGCATGCATACTTGACATATATAATATCATAGATGGTCTAGTATGATTATATACTTCGTACATACACTTCATTTGGTCATATACATCTTAAATCTAGAGATATTAATATGGGGAGTAACTACTCCCTAGAAGTAGGATGGAATTTATATATATATTTATATATATATATATAAATTACTTGTAATGACTAAAACTTTGCATCATAATGACATTAATGGATTGTCATAGCCAAAGATTTATGAAAATGAAACAAACAGAGGCTTTACTACGTACTCTCACTATGACTAAAAGAAATCACAACCCTTGATTTTCAAAATAAATGAAACAATTAAATAAATTAAAAAATTAAAAAATAATAGAATATTTTTTTTTTTTATAAAATCTGCATGCATTGTGAGCTTTTGCGTTGTAAATTATAATATGTAATCGCAAAAAACTCTTGATATATCTGTATCCTCATGCGGGATCCAATTTTCTTATTTCGTGCGTCATGCAAACAGGCAACACACACGGAAAGGGTGCCAGCGATGTGCCGTTGAGCCCTACTATACACACCCACGATGCAATTAGACCTTTTATGGGAAAAATGGACAAGTCATGTTCATAAACATATGTTAAATTAATTACTTCAAAAAGTAAAGTAGACCTACGTACCATTAAAAAATGTTACAGCATATAATACAATACATTTTTTGCAAAAAGTATTACTTACATCTTAACATTTAATGTTATAATATATTCCCTTTTCTAAAAAAATTTTAATGTTAAATATTTATAGTTACAATATGTAACTTTGCACGCATCAATTGCTACCACAACATTATGTTATGTAACATATCAACCTGTCATGTTACATAAGCCACGACAATGGTAGACACATAATTTTTCGGCAATGTGTATACAACATTATAGGTACACATATTTTTTTCATACCGAAATTCATTGTACTACAACATTTACAGATTTACAGTTACTCCTCCTAGCCCTAGTCTCCTAGACGCCTAGCTAGACCTGCGCTGCCAGTGCCAAGGCACGCAGCAACCCAAACTTTCCGTTGGGGCCTGGGCTTGCGGGATACACACGCTCGAATTCAAATTCCGAACGGTTGCGCAGAGCAGTCCCGACTCCCGGGGCCCCAATCACGAAGCGATCGCCCTCGCCCGCGATCATGGCCGGCGGCGGAGACGACGAGTACGACGACCTCGCCGCCCTCCTGGATGAGGCCACTCTGTCCTCCATCTCCAACCTCGACCTCGCCTTCAAGCTCCAGCTCGCCGAGACCATCCAGACCTCCCCGGAGTCCTCGGACGCCGCCTACGCGCTCGCGCTCCTGGCCGCCGACCTCGCGCGCACCGAGCTCGACCGCCGCCACGCCCGGGCGTACCAAGCCAGCTCCGCCGCCTCCGTCCGCGTCGCCGCGCACGACGCCGTCTTCGCGCGGCAGCTCGCCGCCGTCCCGGAGGACCGCTGGGCCCACGACGGCGACTACTTCGAGCGCCCCTGGACTCGTCGGCACCTCCGCTCTTCAGTGTTCTGTTCAAGGGAATGGCGAGCAAGGACGTGGTGGGGCCGCGGGACCGGGATCCCGGCGTCGCAGTGCTCGCGGCGGCCGTGTGCGATCCGCAGGGGGAGGTGGTGCTCAGAGTACAGAAGCCGGTGAAGGGGCTCGTGGGTGGGCGCGAGGTGTTGGAGGCCATGGCTCTCATGGAGGGTCTACACGCGGCGCGTGGGTTGGGCATCCGGAGTGTCGAGGTCGTCACCGATTACAGGGCGTTGTATAACCATGTAAGGGATTCGATCCATCATCGTCCATGCCCTCTCGCTGATCTGATCAATCTCTCTGACTCGTTTGCTTATGGATCTACTTGTTTTTGGTGCATATGAGTCTACTAGTACCTGCACTGTCATGTATATACTAATTAAAGTCTCTCTGTTCAGACAATAAATCCTTATTTTATCATCATGTTTTTAAGGAAATTATAGAAGTCCCTGTTATGTTCAGAAAGAAATTCAGCATGAAAAGGACCAACTAATAATTATGTATAGTACTTTAATGAATATTCTAACCTACCTCTTGTAATTTTGTCAGTAGAGTTACAATTCCTTTCTCATCAGTTCATAGTAGAATCAGTTTTCGGTTCGTCTTCATTTTGCAAGGTAACTGAAAATATTGTGAGGGTGGATTATGCTGAAAGATTTGTAGGTGAAGTTCTATTCTTGAGGTTTTTGCTACTGCAAGGTATCAGTCAGTTAGTGTCACTTTTATTTAGAGCCTATATTTATCTTCCTAGGTTTTTTTAGGAAAATAACCTTTATCTTCCCATAGCCTTGTTTGGTTAGTTTGGAACGGGCTTAGGAATCAATTCGGTTGATTAAGGTTATACAAATTAGTGCTTCCGTCTGGGAATCGTCCTAGGATAGCCGAACGAGGCCTTAAGATTTTGATGGGTATACTTATAGCAGTATTCACAGCTATGATATTTTCAGGCAACTAATAACACATCAAAGTTAAGAAACTCGCACTCCTAGCTGGAATGAAGAAAACACCTTAGGATGAACTAAATCAATATTATGTGCTCTGTCATACCCTGTTCTATCGCTTACAATGAGGATGATACTGTACATAGCATAAATACTCCCTCCGTATCGCAAAAAGAAGACGTTTTGGACAAGGTTTAAGTCAAACATTGGAAACATAAATCATCAATAACTTTTAAGTAATTGGGTTTGAAAGTATGGAAACTATATAAATAGAGTTGTCTTGAAAAATACTTTCATAAAAATATAAATATATCACTTTGTGATGAGTATTTTTACAAAAATATGAAGTCAAAGTTATACTTTGGAGACCGTGTCATTGTCCTAAACGTCTTCTAATTCCAATACGGAGGGAGTATGTGCTTAGCATGCTAGAAATCTCAGTTCTGAATGCAGTACTGGACAATGTAGCCTTTTTTAGTTTCAACACAAATACCTGGTATGTGTTATATATGTGTCATTGTGTCAACATTCTGTATGCATTGGTTTGTATGTTCTTAAGGCTTGTCTAGTTGTTTTTATCAGAATATCTTTCCATATGTGCTAGTTGCAATAGGTACTTAACCTTTTTTTTGTGACCCTGTGTGGTTGCAGCTGCATGGAATTTGGTATGTAACACAGAAGAAGGTTGCAGTTGTGATCGATGAGGTTGTCTCAATGCTGGATGAGTTCGAGCAGTGTGAAATATCACTGGTTTGGCGAAGTGAAGTTGACTATGTGTTAAAACTAGCAAGAGATTCCATAGATGCTCAGATCGCTAAAGCTCTTGCCATCAAAACTAGCAAGGATAAAAGAGAGACCTGTGCCATTTGCTTGGAAGACACTGATGTCTCTAAAATCCATGCGATTGAAGGTTGTGCACATCGCTTTTGCTTCTCCTGCATGAAGGAGCATGTGACAGTCAAGCTTCTCCATGGGATGCTCCCAGCCTGCCCACAGGATGGTTGCACTACCAAGCTAAGTGTGGAAGGTTCAACGATATTCCTATCATCGCAACTGTTACAGATCATGACGGAACGGATCAGGGAAGGGCAGATCCCTCCAACTCAAAAGATTTATTGCCCTTATCCCAAGTGTTCAGCCTTGATGTCCTTAAGTGAGCTGATACATCCAGCCCAACAATCCTGCTCAAAGTACACAGTTGCTGATGCAGTCACATTGAGGAAGTGTGTGAAATGCAGTGGTTTATTTTGCGTCAGATGCAAGGTACCATGGCATGATAGGATGAGTTGCTACAGCTATAAGAGGAGGTACCCTGGTCGTCCAGAAGATGTGAAGTTGCAGAATCTAGCTCAGGAGAAGCTGTGGCGCCAATGTGTGAAATGCAAGCACATGATCGAACTTGCAGAGGGTTGCTATCACATTACCTGCGTGTAAGGCCCATTCTCTTCAATCTTTGCATACATTGTCATAATTGCTGTAAAAGAAGAGAAAAATCTTCACTGATATGTGTTATGAATCGAGGTCCCTACCTCACTACACATTATGTTAGAAATACTCAAAAGTTGGTAACGTTAAATCTCTGATTCTCTGTTGTTGTTTGTTACAGGTGTGGCTATGAGTTCTGCTACACATGTGGGAAAGAATGGAAGGAGAAGAAAGCAACCTGCTCCTGCCCACTGTGGGAAGAGAGCAATATAATTGATGATGATAGTGAGGATGACTACTACGGTGCAGAGGAGGATGACTACTACGATGAGGAGTACGATTACTACTATGGTGAAGACTACGACTACGACGAATTCTATGGTGAAGACGTCGATGACGACGGTAGGGATTTGGTATAATAATCGGGTTTACACGCATACGAAAATTTGTGGGGCCAGTCCACCGCTGAAACTTGCTGAGGTCAACTTACCCGATGCTTTTTGTAATTGCAGCCGAGTCCAGTAGACAGTAGGGTTTCTAAAAACAATATTTGCTTTTAGCACCTTGCCCACTTGTTCGTGGGAACTTGGAAGAGAAGATGGTGAGTAGCATGCTCGGCAGATAAGCCATCTGTTTTTTGTGTCAGCCATCATGACATGGCCTTATATGCAGCACTTGACTTGTGGGAGCGTCAGAAGTTAGAACAGATCCTGACGAAGTGCCTTATAATCTTGTTGCTGATCGCTACGTCTCTTTAGTAGTATGTTTTACAGTACATCTGCACATCAAACTTCTCTATGCTTATATATCTGATCTGCGTCTGGTATGGCGTAGAACAAGGAGCTGCTAGTTCTTGCTTATGGCCTGGCAAGGTGCACAGAGAGGAAAACGTGAACGCGACAACTGGAAAAAGGGTATGAATCAAACTCGGATAGTAGTACTGACAAAACTGAAAGCTGCTGTACATTTTAATTCTGCATGCATACAGGCGGCTCCGCTGGAGTCGGTACGCCAACGCACTAACCACTTAGTATACCTTCCTTTGTATGGCATCGAGATCTCGCTCGATCATGTCCATGCATCCACGTCCAGATCCAGGGAGGGACCGATCAGGGATTCACGGTGCGTCCTATCCGGCGCAGCTCGTTGAGCGCCTCCGCGAAGTCGGCGAAGGTGATGGGCGGTCATTGTCCCTGGCAGCGATTCGCTCCGGCTCACCGTGAATTTCCCTGGTCCGGGCTGTCAAGTCCTCCACTCACACGATCTCCTGGCTTGCTTGCCATACCAGGGCGTCCACGGCTGCCAAGTCGATCTGTCGCCAATATGGCAATTAATATCCGTCGGCCATCGCGTATTCGCGTCGCGTGCTCCGAGTCCGAGCCGCGTTGCCCACTTTTCCTGCAGAGTCCGACTCGGTAAGACACCGGACCGGGGCCGAGCCGCCGGGCCAGGGCGCCGCGCGCTATATATTTCCGTGGCGTCTCCTGCTAGGCCTCCCAAGTCCCAACGTCCGAAACCACCGTCCACCGCCGCCGTGTCCATCACCACAATCGACTGGTTACTTTCCTTGCCGCCGGCGTGCTCAAATTAAATCAAAAAAGGCCTTCTCGTTGACAAACGAGAAGCTAGTCTAATCCGTCTCGATATCTCGCGTGATGGCGGCCGCCAGACACTGCTCATCTTGGGCAGACTTGCGGCCAGAGCTTCTGGGCCTAGTCCTCGGGCGGCTCCCCTCCCTAGCAGATCGCGTCCGCCTGGCAGCAGTCTGCCGCTCATGGCGCCACAGTGCCCGGCTGGAGCCCGTGCCCCCTCCGTTCCCGTGGCTCACCCTTCGTGACGGCACCTTCTTCAGCATCCCGGATGGTAAAATTCACCGCTTGCCTTCGGTACCACCATCTATGTGCCTTGGCTCCATAGGTAACTGGCTCTTTCTCGAGGAGCGCAGCGGTGATGGGGGCTCACTTCTGTCGCTGATGAACCCTTTCTCCGAGGATGTCATGCAGCTACCTAATGCAGACACCATCTGGTGTGACGAGTCGTCGGTAGATGGCTTTCGTGGCCCATATCTCTTGGTCAAGCTGGTCTTGCTCTCGCCCATGGCGAACCTATCACCAGATTCTCTTTTCGCGGTGACCATCATAAACTGCATGCGTGAGTTTGTAATCTCCATCTGCCAGCCTTCGACTGCCTCTGCATTCCGTGTGCTCGACCATGAGCACATATGTGATGTTGCACTCGTTGATGGAAAGTTATATGCTCTCTCAACTAGGAAGCTCTTCGTCCTTGAGGTTGAGTCAAACAGCAAATGCAAGCCAAAAATCTCATCCATGAGATGCATCGAAAATGATGTCATACGCCAAACCGTTGCTAATGATGAGAAACATACTTCTTTGTGTTTTAGCTATCTTGTAGAATCTAGTGGTAAATTACTGCACATAAAGCGACTTGTTGGATGCTTGTCAGCGTCGCCGGGAGAAGATCAGAAGAATTATTGCCGTACCTTTTCATTTGAAGTATTTGAGATTGATTTGACCACCTCTTCGGTTCAATGGAGGCGGCTCAATTCTCTAGAAGGCAAAGCACTCTTTGTTGGCTCATTCTCGAAGGCTTTTCATTCTTCTGAGTACGGAGCACAGTCAGATTGCATCTACTTTATGTGTGATTATGGTTGGGAAAATTGTCTTACAGATCCTTTTCGAGATCCTTTTCGTGACAGTGGTGTGTTCAACATGAAAAACGGGACCATCACATCTTTGTCGCCAGAGGAAGGTAGTGTGAAGGAACGTTTGGCGGATAAGTTTTATTCAGCCAATCCATCGTGGTTTTTCCCATACTGAAGCTATCTATGTAATGCACCTCACAATATATATCATCATGCTAGTTTGATGTTTGAGGATTCTCGTGAGAGAGTTATCTCGGAGACTGGACTACAGATTATATGTATTTTATTTTATTAGTTGGTCATCAGTCATCAAATTAATTTTTATGACATTTTTGCCTCCAACGTAACGTAACATGCCTTATTTTATATCAAAAAGTTGAGTATACGTATACATTTTGCCGTATTAATACACCCATGCACACACCAAAACTCTATATATTAATAAAGCACTTGTGAGAGAGTACGATGACAAATCTTGAGACTACGAGTGAAAAAGTCAACACATGCGTTTTGATGATGAGAAATATACATCACTCTTGCCACTGAAAAAATGGTGTCATCAAATCTTAATATATGGGCCTGTTTGTTTCTTTAATACTAAAGTTTAGTGACTAAAGTTTAGTCTGTTTTAGTCTCTAAACTTCTAAACACCTCTTACTTTTGGAGGTGCTAAACTTTAGTAGCTTTAGTCAGCAAGGAGGAGCTAAACACTACTACAGAATTCTTTACCGAGGCGGGCAAAAAGGATTTACCGAGACGGTTTTTGCAACCGCCTCGGATCGAAGGTCACGGTTAATGTGACATTTTCCGAGGCGGTTTGCCGCCCGCCTCGGTAAATCCCATGAAAAAAACAAAAAAAGAGAAAAATCCGTGGATAAGCCCAGCGAGCCCATCCACAGGCCCGCCCTGAACCCATCCACGCCCGCCACGGCCGCCGCCGCCGGATCTCCGTGTCGTCGCCGCCGCTCGCGGATCCAGGCATCCGCCGCCGGGATCCGGCCCCTGCTCGCGGAGAGAGCGGATCCGCCTCCCGGGATCCGGCGCGGGCTGGAGATGTCGTCGTCGATCTGCGAAGTAGGGATGGAGATGGTGAGGATGGATCTGGACCTCCATGCCACGAAACAAGAGAGAGAGCGATGAGGCATACCTTCTTGGAACGATGGCCGCCGCTCCCTGGGTTGCTTGAGGCCGGCGGGCCATCATGCGCGAGCCGTTCCCGCCGCCCACACGCCGCTAGAGGCCGTCCGGCCCGCGTCTGCTGTGCAAACCAGCCGCGCCGCCGCTGGAGGGCTCCCGCCGTGCGGGCCCTCGCCCGCCCGCTGGAGGAGCCGTGCGCCGACGTTATTTGGAGCTTCCGTGCGATGACGCGGAGGGCTCCCCCGTGCGCCCTTGCTGGAGGCTCCCTCCTGCGCGCCCAGGAGGGAGCTCCGGCCAGGCGCCGCCGGCTGAGGCCGCCTTTCTTCTTGCGCCAACGCTTGGGGAGGAGGAGCGGTGCAGGGGAGGAGGTGGGTCGCGCGCCGACGCTCGGGCCGAGGGAAAGGAGGGAGCCGCGCCGCTCGATCTGGTGAGAATGAGGGAAGGGAAGAGAAATGACTGAGTGCAAACCCTAACTTCGTGCTTTTATAGCATAGACAGCTATTGGGCCTCACTTGGGCTAATTGGGCCTCAACCTTTTTGGAGGCGGGCCTTTATAGTTGCCCGCCTCCATAAATCGATTTTAGGAGGCGGTTGCGTTAAGACAACCGCCTCGAAAAATAGACTATTTTCCGAGACGGTTATTTTAAGTTGCCCGCTTCGGTTAATCGATTTTGCGAGGCGGTTTATTGCAACCGCCTCGGTTAAAGAAGAGCGACCGCCCCGGTTAATCACAGATATTAACCGACGCGGTTTTTGGGTCTAACCGCCTCCAAGACCTATTTCAAAGTGTCTTGCAAAAGATTTTTTGTAGTAGTGAAAAGGGACTAAAAGGCAAGTTTTCTACCCCTGCCCCTGCAATAATTTGCGTGCCAACAGTAGCAGCATCATTATGATGGGCAAATTTATCTTTCTTCCTCACCATTAATTGCTTTTAGTCTCGTTTAGCACATGCAAATAAACAAGACATGATTAAACTTTAGGGACTAAACTTTAGTCCCTAAAGGAAACAAACAGGCCCTAAATCTATAAAATTATATGATGCCGCTGAAAAATGGGGCTGTCAAATCTTAACATAAATAAATCCATAAAATTATGAACACTGGACCACTGGTAGAGTCACACTTTATAGGTTGGTTTTATTAATAATAGTAACAGATGCTCCCTCTCTCGAATATTTTTATTTGGAAACTTCTAAAATGTTTTTTAGGCCCAATTTCATTCCAGAACTATTAAGGTATGATGGGTTTAGTCCTCACACTTTACACTTTGGGCTCAATTTCATACCACTATGAAGTGCAACTCAATTTCATCCGTCCATGAACTATAGAGTGCAAAACTGCATAGTTCATGAATGAAATTGAGCCCAAAATTTGAAGTCTGACAACTGAAATGATTACTTTGATGGTTTTAGGATGAAGCGAAACACAAAAGTAAAAGTTTGAGGGCAGAAACAATAGTTTTAGAAGTTCAAGAATGAAATTGGGACTCAAATGATAATTAAGGGAACAAAACAACTTTTTTTTTGCTAAGATTAGTGATCACTTTAGGTTATTCCACAACAATATATTGGATCATTTTGATAAGGACATAGAGGTTAACTTAGACTATTTTGGTTATGATGGAGGTTGATATTTTATTTATGGGATTGCTTTAGACTACTTTTTGTAGCAATAGAGGTGATAATAATCTTATAGAAAATATAGTACTCCATTCTAAATTATATAAAATGTCTTGGTTTTTATACATATATAACTTATTGACACACTTTAACATTTAGTGCTTCAAGTTTTCTAACTTTTCAACAACTTCAGTGAACAGAACCACTCTTTCATCTAAGAACAACACGAATAGTTTCTAACTAATCAACTAGATTTAAGTTATAATTGAAACGGAAATGCTGCCCTCAACGCTCCACTTACATGGGCCACAACGGCCCAACTAGAATGTCCACGCTAGTCTCAACTCTTCGATCGGGCGTCGTCTTTTTCAATCTTCAGCGTTCCTCACCGTGATTCCCCGCGATGGTGCATTGTGCTCCCACCATGGCTGCGCTGACACTGCTCTCCACCGGCCTAGCCGGATGCTATCTCCTCTCTACTGCATTAGAGGGTCGTCACCCGACTCTTCCATATTCTCCAACACAGTTAGTTCACCGAGTGCTCGCCATTCCACCGCGCCACCCTCTTGTCACTCACCTTTCCCTAGCACTAGGTCTAGGGCTGCTCGCTCGAGCACTGCATATGCCCACCCGCTGGCATCCCTGCTCCTGTGCCACTCCATAGCATCAAGCTTCGCCTCGACGAGCCTTCATTCTCCCAAGTAGCAATGAGATGTCGCATTGAAAGTGCATGCAAGTGTATGTTTCAAGTGTTTTAGATATTTAGAGTTAAATTGTAAGTGTTTTAGATACATGTTGCAAAATTAGATCAAGATGTTGCATATATTGCAATGGGTAGTACACTATGTTGCAAGCGTGTTCCTGACGTTTCATCTGCTTTTGAGACGCATAATGTTGTATATGTGTTATCTAGATGTTGCATATGTTTTCACACATATGTTTCCAAGTGTTTTTATCTTGCGTATGCTTGCAATGGTTTTTAAGTGTATTTTATGTGTTTTTGTAAGTGTTTTAGACTCATGTTTCAAGTGTTCCATCCATCTTCTTTTATGTTGCATGTATTGCATCTAGATATTTTGAAAGACAATTAGGTATTGCACATGGGATGCACGTGGGAAACGACTGGTGGCGCGGACCCACTTCTAGGGCGCTCGCTTGGTCACTGCGCAAGCTCCTTGTCTTGCGTGCAGTCCCATTCGATGGTAGCGCCCTAGATAGGATGTTTGGGCGCTAGCAAGTCTGGAATTGAAAAAAGGTGAAAACCCCATCCAAGCAAAGTTTGGGTTCCTTACAAACGGAAGCCTAGGTTGAAGTGCTACCCTCACCAGATCTAAGGAAACAAGCAATTGTGGATCGCGAGGTCACCACGGATCCATGTGCACTGAGTCATGCACTCAAGCTCATACATGCGCTTGCCCATCTATGAACTAATGAGGGCCCATGTGGAAGGTGAGCTGTCCTGCCCAAATCACTCGAAAACTCAAAAGGGAGGCGAGAGCGACAAGTACATACAGGTCGAACTTAAGGATTTGGTTTAGTTGCATATAAATACACATCAATTTATATGGTTTAAAATGGATCGAGATAGAATTTAACTTAAACTACAATTTAATCACTTTCAAACAACGTGAATATGGTGTATTTATGTACAGCCAAATGAGGTCTAATAAGGAGGTGGGCGGCAAAGATCTGTAGCTATTTGGGGAGCTCTAGGCTGTAGCAGAGTGGGAGTACGAATACAATATTTTTTTGTGGATTATCACTCCCTTGAATTTTTAATTGACTGATCGACGGGGTTGTTAATATCTTGATCTGTATTCTAAAATCTTACAATCCTACCATCGAAATAATATTGATTCTACCATGAGTCCTAAAGTTTACAGTATCTGTCGAATTTTGTATCCTACATAAAGGTTCCATTCGATTCTACATAAAAGTTTCTTTGTCCGAATAATTGAGTTATGACAAAATACTTTCTCCATCCTAAATTATAAGTTATTTTAATTTTTTTTTAGTTCATCTATTTTGCTATGTATCTAGATATATTATTATATCAAGATATATAGTAAAATGAATGTACCAAAAAAGTTAAAACGACTTATAATTTAAAAACGGGGAGTACTATTTAAAATCAAGGAGTATTATAATAATGTTAGGAATCACATTTAAGTGGATAACACACATGGGTTAAATTAGTCAAAATCAATATTATAACCTTAAATTTTTACACCAAATTACAAATCTTATATGAAATAACAAATATATAGTTTGTAGGTTTGGATAGGACCTCGATATATAAGGTCTAATTAGTTGGCTATCAAATTTTGCTATGCTACAAATTTGGTAAGTCAAAAGTTGGGCAAAAAGCTTGCCTAAGATTTAGCAAGCCAAATATGAGAAATTGATAAATTTTAGTAGCCAACCAAATAGTAACCAAAATCATGGCTTCCAAATACTTGACTTAGTAAATTTTGGTAACCAACCAATCAGACCTATAATACAATCTTCTATGATCCATCGATCCGATATTGCCAAGAAGAAACGATCCTACTTGACACACCGTTAGCGTCAACTTTTACTAGGGCTTTTTACCCCATGGACAACAAGATAACACACTAGTCTAGGGCTTTATCCGACAAATTCCACGAGTTTTGCATATTCTGTAATTTCGGGGTGATTTCGAGAAAAGCTGAAAAAGAGGGATTCTAACGCAAAATAACCACGAAACTTATCCGCCACGAAGGACATCACGGAAGACTCGGGAAGACTCCGAAGACACCGGAAGGAGCAAGGGGGCGAGGGCCGCCAGGTGGGGCCGGCCCCCCACCATGGCGGGGCGGCGCCCCCCAGCTAGGGTTTGCTCCCCCTTCTGAATGTTCCTCCACCGCCTCTAAGGATGCATCTCGGCCCTACGTTACTTCGGTTTGATCCTGCGGCGCACGCCAAGATCCCACCGGACTATAAATATGAGGGTAGACCCCCCCTGGAGAGAGCCAATTCATTATTCATCAAGGTCTCAAGCCATCAAGCATCAAGAGCCTTCAAGTTCATCGAGAGCCTTCTAGTTCATAGGATTAGCTAGCTAGATTAGAAGTAGAGGAGATCTAGTTCTTCATCGGATCTGGAGCCCCCGGGCGTGCCCGGCTGGAGCCGCGAGTTCGGTAATAGATCTATTTCTTAATTACTTTATTGTATTCATTATTCAGATTAGGGAGACTTTACTCTAAATATATTCATATGTTCTTAACTGCAATAGTCATTGTTTACTTTGATTATATGTCTAGTTTAGTTACTTCGATCTTATTGAATTCATGTAATTGCTCGTATAGCGTTTATCCATATGTACAATGGGTAGATGATAGGCGATATGTAGACGTGGTGTCTAGATGTCTTGTTTATCTGCGAGTGCACCCCGATATGCCGGGACGTGTGGTAGTCTCAAGTAGGTGACAACTACGTTAGTTCCTCCGTAGTCCACCCCCGTATGTAGGACTAGCATGGGCACGGTCGCGAAGGAGGTGACTTAGGTCTTAATACCCTCATTAGTTGATGCCTCTTTACATGCAATGATGATTTAGGGTTGATTTAGCAATGATTACTAGATGTAGTTGCACTAATTAGAGTTATTCAATTGACGTGCGTAGTTATAGAACTATCTCCGTAGTTTATCCAATGGCTAGCTATGATTATGACTAGTAAGATGCTCGATGATTATCTTTAATTATGATATTTGATGATTATGCTATCACCCGCATTTATCTTTATTTATCTTGTGACCTCTCGCCTTTGTTATAAGTAGAGTATACGACTTAGGTAGTATTGCTTATCATGTCCACATAGTTTCACATCAATATGGCAATAATAGTTTATTACATAGCTTTCCCCCTGAGGTATAATTATAAATCGACAACCTGGAGACTTCCCTAGGTAAAATGCTACAACGGTATAATTATCTGTCCGCTTGCGTAACCCATTAGTTTACATTTATATCTTATTCATATATTTTATCTGCCTAGTCACAATAGTACAATATAAATCTATGTTAATTTCCTAGCAATATAATTGGGGATGACAACCTACTTCATGTTTAGGAATGTTAGTAATTCAAGAGTGACTAGTTGCTAATGACAAGTAATTATATACCAACCATTTCTGGGGTCATTGTTAGAAGTAGGGTTTATCTCTCTTTTTTTAGTAGTGACGTTAGAAATGCCAACAAGCATTTTGGCGCCGTTGCTTGGGAAGGCACAATAAACTTAGAACATATTGATGACCTATATACACATGGATAAAGTCATATTACCAATCGATCTCTAACTCTATCAGGTACACCCTTCGTTGTTATCATTTTCCTATCTTATGCGGGGTGATGAATGAATGGTTTTTCTCTTCCAAAGAACTTTACTTGACGATCCCGAGAAACTCCTTAGAAGGAAAAGGCTTGCGTAAAATAAGGGAGAAATTCGAGTCACCATCAAGAACACCCTTTTGCTGCTCAAGCTAACTCTTCTTCTGGAGCCAGCTCCAACACTGGAAGAAGAATTCAAGAAGAAGTAGAAGAACAAGCGTAAGAGTATTTAGGTGAAAACCTAGCTCCTGTGTTTGAAGACATGGCTGAGAAGTCACTCGCTGCGAGTTCTCTGCCCCAACAACAAAAAAACATCCGGATTTGGACCAGCAATCAACACTGGGAGAATAGATCCGAGCTCAAGCCTCGCTCTCATCACCATGGTTCAAGCCAGCCAATTCTCAGTGGAAAAGGACATGAAGATGCAAGTGCACACTTACAACACTTTCTAGAAATCTGCAAAGCACCTTCACTATCGAGGAGTATTAAAAGATGCTATCTTACTCCGTCTTTTCCCGTTCTCATTATTGGGGAAAGCCAAGCGGGGTTCTACATCAACAAAGATAAGCACACTACATGGGACCTATGCTCGATTGCTTTCTGGCAAAATTCTTTCCTACGCCCAAGACCAATGCTCAAGTGGGAAGATTTCAAGTTTCCAACAACAACATGATGAATCATTCATCAAGCATAGGAAAGATTCCGAACTACATTGAAGACTGTCCTCATCATGGGATAGAGGAGTGGCTATTAATGCAGACTTTCTATCACGGGCTTATCTCTAGCACCCGTGAGTCTATTGATGTTTGCAAAACCGGGGGAGCTTTCCCTGTCACTAAAGCTCGCCGATGCTAAAGCACTTCTCGAGAAGATGGCCTCAAACTCAACATGCAATGAAGAACGTACTCAAATTTTGCAAGAAGGGAGGAGGAATCCATCATCTCAAGGAAGTTTTACATGGTCACTTTGCTAAGCTAGACCTCATCATGAAAAAAAAGCTCGATATCGAGAAGAAGGAAGTCATGCACGCCAATGATTCCCATATGACATGTGAAGAATGTGGAGACTACGGGCACTCACCGCCGGTTGCCCTACACCGCAAGAGGATGTGAATTTCATCAACAATAACACCTACTATCGCCCTCAAAGAAAATCAAGGGTGGAATCAACAACCTCGACCAGTAATTACCAAGGTAACAACCAAGGTAACAACTTTAATAATTATAACCTTCCGTCTTTGAGAGAATTAGTTACTAGTCAATCCAAACTACTAGATCAAATGACTAGGAAGCTAACATCAAATGATAAAACTTTAGAAAACATACATGCTAGAATGGATACTTTTGCTTCTCGCCATAAAGAATCAAGATAGCTTTAATAAAATGTTAGAATCACAATTAGCTCGCTTAGTTGTTTGCTGTTCCTCCACTAGAGAAAAGGCAAGATTCCAGACCAACGAGAAGATTTAGAAACTGCTAACCTTGTTGATATTCACAATGCAACCCAATATCATATTGAGCTTGCATGTGTGCAAAGGATTGACCACTCTCTACCGAGAAGATGGGAGACCCCGGAAGACCTGTTATTCCTATCTCCATAGGATGCCACAGCTTTTTCAGAGGCTATCTGCGACTTCGGCGCAAGTGTCAACATCATGCCCAAGGTAATTTATGAGAAAATATTAAATGATCCCCCTGTTGTACACAAACATGCGCTTGCGGTTTGCTGATCACCCATTTGCTACCCCGAGGGAGTACTAGAAGAAGTTGTTATTAGAGTGGGGCAATCATATGTCCCAGTTGACTTCGTGGTCATGGAGACAGGAGTAGATGAGAAGGCACCCATCATTTTGGGCCGACCATTCCTATGCACAACAAAAGCCATCATCTATGCAGAGTTTGCCAAGATCGTCCCCGTCCCATCAAAGGCAAGAAGGAGAGATTCACATTCAAGAACCGCATCCCGAAAAGCTCCCCGCAGCCCCGAAGCAATTTCAGCAACAAGAAGAGCAAGAACAGCAACCAATGCCAAAGAAGAAGAACAATAGAAATAACAGAAGATGGAGGAGGACCAAGCATGCACCTGAGGAGACAACTCAACTAATCACTGCTCTCAACATAGAAAACGATCACAGACTACCCAAGCCATTTCCAATCAAGGGAGGTGATCCAGGTGTCCCAATCATTGAATGCACTATCAAAGACACCACCTTTCCTCACACCGTCTGCGACACTTGGATCAGGCTGCAACGTAATGTCAAAGCAGGTATATGATGAATTATTTAATTTACCTTTATACCCAACATGTATTCAGTTGCAGATGGCGGACCAATCACTAAGGTTCCCTGAAGGAATAGTCAAGGATGTCATGGTAAGAATTCAAGGACAATATATACCTACAGATTTTCTAGTCCTTGACATGCAGGGAGACGATGATTCCCCGATCCTCTTGGGAAGACCGTTCCTCTACATCGCTAACGCCAACATCTACATTGGGTCCGGACAAATCCACTTCAACCTATCTACCGGAAAGGTACGCTGTCAATTCGAACATTAAATAACCATGAGCGTGCCGGGAAGCAACGCAATAGGAGAAGACGCCAAGCACACCGTGTCGCCGCTTTCAGCCTCACTGTGGATGGGAAGACTTTCCCCGGCAAGATCGTAAAATATGAAGATCGCTTCCCGCAGCAAGAAGAGAACAAACAAGCACCTCGCTGGAGTAGCTGGGCAGAAGAAGCTGAAAGGATGGACCAGATCGCCAAGGAAGAAAAGGAGGAGATCTTAGCATGATTAGAAGCGTGGGAGAAGGAAAACAAAGATAAAGAGCAAGAGTTAGAAGAGAAAGAAGCAAAAGAGACCGAAGCAAAATGGAAGGAGGCACACGACGCATCACCGCAAGATAGGGAGTTGACCGAGGATACCTCGGACGATGAACTCACCGAGTAAGTGCTCACTGCCTAAGTCCTCGTCGGTAGACTTTAAATTCCGTACATCCTAGCCATAAGGTCAGAATGGTAGCTATCTCATTAAATGCATTAGTAAACTCAATTTATTTAGTAGCATTATCTGTTCACATATTAAAAATAATAAAAAATATTTATTGCATTATTCATGGCATCATAAAGCCCCATGTGGATACCCTATGGCATTTTCCAAAGGAATACCCACTGTGGTGGCATAAAAATAGAAATTAAAAAGAAAAAAAATAATAAAAAATAATATATATGGAATCCTGCTTAAATTAGACAACATAAAAAAATAACTCATAAAGGTGATCAATTACTCTTTGGCTGACCGCTAACCCATTATTCAATTCGAGCCTCGAGTTTTGGTTTCTTGTGGAGTATTTATGCAGGAACAATATTATAGCAAGGAGGGACTATCAGTGGTGACCACCGGGTTCGCTATTACCCGGTCCGCTCTAAAAAGAAATCTACACCAGATATTGCGATCATCAAGCTTGGGGGAGGAGCATCCCCTAGTTATCGTGACTACACCTAAGCGATTTTTTGAGTCTACTTTATATAATCATAAAATACCAAAAATATGTGGGCACATGAAGGTCCACAAGGTCATAGAGTCTTTTTGTTAGGAGTTTAATCTAAAACTATAAAAAGATATATAACTAATAAAACCAAATAAATATTTAGTTCTATATTTATTATAGTATAATTAGTCCGACTAGAGCTATTAAAATCGATGAACACTAAAATTGTTTTGGATGTGATGAATAGTTGCTCTGTTACAATGCTTACTAAAGTACCTACTTGTCAAACTTAAAATCTCCTTGGTTCTAAGCATTGTTGTTTTAATTAGAGAATTTATTCTGAACCATTAATTGTGGAGGTATAAGCTTGCGCTAAGTCTAGGTAGCTGATTGATATGATTCATAAAGGTTGAGCTGCTATTTATCTTCTTCCTAGCATTACTAAGTTTTAGAGATTTTGTTTTTAAAAATTTAAGAAAATACATGATGAGCTCTCGTATGACAAATGTGAATTCCTACCAAAGCCAAATTAATATCTTAGAGGATAGGAAAACCCTTTCACATTTAAGCTGCTTGCTTTGCATTGAGTTCAGTCAACCTGTGTTGCATACCTTATGAGAGTCTTGTCATGCTTTTAAAACCAAGAATCATTTGCACACTCCAGTCCACATATGCATTATTCCTACTTTAAGGAGTAATCGCAATCATTCACCATACTTCCATACATGTTCATTATAAAATGTTCACCTCCTACACTGGGAGAGGACGCAAAAATATACACACACCCTATAGGAATAACCCCTGTCTTTAATGCTCTAAGTCCTGATTATATCTCTCGATTCATTTATTGTATTCAAAAGATACATGTGGCTATGCAAAAAAAAAGAGAGAAGGGGAGAAAAAGGGAATAAAAGATGGACAAGTGTCCCAGCAATCAAAAAACAATGGGTACTAGATGCCCGCCTTCCTGAATAAAAAGAAATAATAAAGATAGCCCATGTCTTTCCTGAGAAAGATTTTAAAAGAGAGTCATTCCCAAAAGAGCAAAAGTAGAAATAGGAGTTAGCCATAAATAACACATATGCACCCATCCACCATATTCCATACACATGCACATCTTGGTTTGATTGTATGCCTCGATTCTCTGTGGATCCACTAGTTGACTTTACAATACGTGTTTTGCAAGTATGCCTATTCTTGTTAATGCCAATCCTATAAGCTCCACTATATATATCTTTAGCTATAGGGGGCATAACAACATTAACGCCAAGAGAGAACCACAAATACCACATACATTGAGAGACTTGAGGGTGTCATACAATTAAGCTCTGAGTTTTATTTTGAAAACCTATCAAAAAACTTCAGAATGTTAGTATTGCAAAGAATTTGAGACATAGCACTTAGCTTAATTGTTCTATCTTTCGACTGCTCAAGACTTATGCAAAAGCTGTGAAACCTCACATTACAGGTGAAATGAGTAAGTTTAAAGATTAGAGCATATATTGTTTGATCCGGAGGAAATTTTGTTTGAGCATGTGTACTGGAAAGTATAATGATATTGTAGCAACTCCTGATCCAAATACAGTATCAACTAGACTTGGTGTGTTTGCCAAGGGACCGGCAAAAGGTAAAGCTTAGGGGGTATTGTTGACACCTGTTAGCGTCAACTTTTACTAGGGCTTTTTACCCGATGGACAACAAGATAACACACTAGTCTAGGGCTTTATCTGACAAATTCCACGAGTTTTGCATATTCTGTAATTTCCGTGGTGATTTCCGAAAAAGTCGAAAAAGAGGGATTCTAACGCAAAAAAACCACGAAACTTATCCGCCACGAAGGACATCACGGGAAGACTCGGGAAGACTCCGGAAGACACCGGAAGGAGCAAGGGGGCCGAGAGGCGCCCGGGGCCGGCCGGCCCCACCATGGCGGGCGGCGCCCCCCTGGCTAGGGTTTGCTCCCCTTCCGAATGTTCCTCCACCGCCTCCAAGGATGCATCTCGGCCCTACGTTACCGGTTTGATCCTGCGGCGCACGCGCATCCCCCATCGGACTATAAATATGAGGGTAGACCCCCCGGAGAGAGCCAATTCATTATTCATCAAGGTCTCAAGCCATCAAGCATCAAGAGCCTTCAAGTTCATCGAGAGCCTTCTAGTTCATAGGATTAGCTAGCTAGATTAGAAGTAGAGGAGATCTAGTTCTTCATCGGATCTGGAGCCCCCGGCGTCCCGGCCGAGCGCGAGAGTTCGGTAATAGATCTATTTCTTAATTACTTTATTGTATTCATTATTCAGATTAGGGAGACTTTACTCTAAATATATTCATATGTTCTTAACTGCAATAGTCATTGTTTACTTTGATTATATGTCTAGTTTAGTTACTTCGATCTTATTGAATTCATGTAATTGCTCGTATAGCGTTTATCCATATGTACAATGGGTAGATGATAGGCGATATGTAGACGTGGTGTCTAGATGTCTTGTTTATCTGCGAGTGCACCCTGATATACCGGGACGTGTGGTAGTCTCAAGGTGAGGTGACAGCTACGTTAGTTCCTCTCGTAGTCCACCCCCCCGTATGTAGGACTAGCATAGGCACGGCCGCGAAGGAGGTGACTTAGGTCTTAATACCCTCATTAGTTGATGCCTCTTTACATACAATGATGATTTAGGGTTGATTTAACAACGATTACTAGATGTAGTTGCACTAATTAGAGTTATTCAATTGACGTAGTTATAGAACTATCTCCGTAGTTTATCCAATGGCTAGCTATGATTATGACTAGTAAGATGCTCTGATGATTATCTTTAATTATGATATTTGATGATTATGCTATCACCCGTATTTATCTTTATTTATCTTGTGACCTCTGCCTGTTATAAGTAGAGTATACGACTTAGGTAGTATTGCTTATCATGTCCACATAGTTTCACATCAATATGGCAATAATAGTTTATTACATAGCTTTCCCAGAGGTATAATTATAAATCGACAACCCGAGACTTCCCTAGGTAAAATGCTACAACGGTATAATTATCTCGTCCGCTTGCGTAACCCATTAGTTTACATTTATATCTTATTCATATATTTTATCTGCCTAGTCACAATAGTACAATATAAATCTATGTTAATTTCCTAGCAATATAATTGGGGATGACAACCTACTTCATGTTTAGGAATGTTAGTAATTCAAGAGTGACTAGTTGCTAATGACAAGTAATTATATACCAACCATTTAAAGGGTCATTGCTAGGAGTAGGGTTTATCTACTGCTTTTTTAGTAGTGACGTTAGAAATGCCAACACCTACCTAGGATCTCATTTCTAACATATGCCTACCTGATGATTCTAATGTTTTAAGAAAAATGTCTAGTTGATTCACAACAATAAACTCGATGCATGTCAAAAAGGCATCGACACTTTATTAGGTGTAAATAAGCCATGTCAGCTTAACTAATAGTCAAGACAGCTTATTAAAATCTAAGGTAAAAAAGAGATAAAAATAGGGAGAGAGAGAGAGAGAGAGAGAGAGAGAGAGAGAGAGAGAGAGAGAGAGAGAGAGAGAGAGAGAGAGATGGGTGTATCGACCGGCTCTTCACAGGATCCAAAAAGGTTGGCGTGGGGCCTGTTGGTCTTTACTATGGAAATCAGTCTTGTTAACAGAGAGGAAGTAGTGGGTCTCATGAATTTAAAAATATTTTTTAGAATTTGTGAAGAGCCTCGATTATTGTATGGGTTGTCTATAAAAATAGTCTATAATATACATGACATGATTTGACTATTAAACAAGTTTATTGGCTTGCTCTTAGGTAACTCCTAAGAGCATCGCTAAGAGTACCAAAAATTTCTTTGCAAAACCAATGTTTTTTCTAAGTCACCAAAAAGTATTGTACTATTGGTTTTTTCCCACATCCTTTCACCTTAGATTGGCACGATGAATACACATGAGTATTTAACCTCACGAAGGGGTCAATTTTTCAAGTGCCAAAAGATTGGGAGATGGAATTGAGAGCTAGAGATGCATTTTTTTTTTCAATCTTACCAAAATCCATAGATTGGGATATTGTTGTGAAAACTCTTGGAGGTTCTCTAAGCCATGTATCAGTGTAAGCCCCAATGTCTCTAAACAGGGTATTATGCCTGGGCTCTATCTATTTTTTTATTTGAAGGCAGAGCCAGCAGAGCTGAAGGAGAGGCCCCTACTAGTTCTATTCTAAATAGGGTATTATGCCTGGGCTCTTTGCCTAGGTCAAACCAAACAATTCTCTTAATAGCCCTTAATAATCACATGAAAAGTGAGAAAATATTCACTAAAATAAACTGAAGGTGAGAATAAAGACTCAGACGTCCGTACTAGTTTTTCTTCAATTTTTTTGCTAAAATAAGTACGCATCTTAAATATAATATAGTTTTGAAAAATGTATTATGAGTCATTTGTAGACGTACAAAATTATGCATACTTGAAAAAATCATATTAGATAAATTCTTAAATAATGTGTTTATCTTTTTTCATGAATCTTATAATGTCTTGGAAGTTTTAGAATCATAAATAACAAATGAACACCAACTCAAAAGGTATTTCAACTAGCAGGCCGACCGATTCTTCCATCTGTCGCACTCTTTCACGAAGGCCGAATCCGGCCCACTACTCCCAAAACTAGCCCGCGTACAGCCAGCAGTGGCCCACTGATAGCCTTGACAAGCAGGCCCCACTTGTCGGTGCCAGGTGGAATGCGCAGCCAACCGACCCCCGCCCCGCTGGCAATTGCAAGCCTTCCCCTTCCCTTGAAATTGCCCCTCGCCGCCTCGGCGCCGAAACCGTAACCGCCAGCCCAAACGAACACCTGCTCTCCTCTTCGAACGCCCTCGCCGCCGTACGTCAGCCTCCGCCTCTTGAGCCCGCAACGCCCTCGCCGCCGCCAGCCTCCGCCCCCGCACGAAGCTGCCGAGCCGGCGATGGAGTGCCTATCCGGCACGTACGTGCGGCTCCGGAGCCGCTTGAAGGGGGCGTACCTCCACGCCGACGAGAACGGGGTGACCGTGTCCCTGAGCTCGGATCGAAGATCTCCCAACACGGTATGGAGGGTGCAGGCCGTGCACCTGCGCCACCTCCGCGGGAACTACGTCAGCCTCCAGGGCGCCGCCTACGGCCGCTACCTCAGCGCCTCGCCCGACTCGCAGCGCGGCTGCGGCCACTTCCTCCGCCAGAACGCCTTCTACGGCGAGCGGGAGAATGTCGACGCCCTATGGCTTCCTTTGAAGGCGTGGGAGGCGGCCGGAAGCGAATTTCTCCTCCGCCATTGCCGCTACAGCGCGCGACACCTCGGGGTCACGGTGGAGACCCCCAACGACCTCAGCACGCGTTGGATGATCGAGACTGTTCCCTGGGGATTGCGACCACCGATCCTTCCGAACCCAGTTCCAGAGTCATACGACGTTCGGTAAGCTCCCATGTCCTCCCCTAGTCCCTCCTCTCCATCGAATGGAACTCGTTTGTTTTGAGCAGAGGGTTCTCCGAATTTTGAAGTCTGCAAAGCTTTTACGGCCAATTTCAGAGCGAAATCGTTTCATCTTTCGCTGCAATTGGTTTCTTCTGGGCGCAATTGTTTCTCTAGGCGGAATTTCTCATCGTCCCTATCTAATTTTTCGTTCTTGGATTTTGATTCTTTGAAGTAACTGTTTGCAATTGCTCACCCGTCCATATCTGATTTCCTTTTTGCTGCTAGTTTGGCTTCTACACGGGCGATCGTGTATGCACGGGCGGATGACTGCGGGATGATACCCCTGACGTCCTGGAGAAGGATGCACTTCATGGGCCGGTCCGTGCACAAATTGAGAACAGAGTTGGCGCACCAGCTTGGGGAAGAAACCCCCTCCGACATCACCCTTTGTACATGGAGCGGCTACGACACCACGTGGATGCCTTTGGTCGTCGACCTGCCATCAAGTACCAACATCATGGTCATCTTAGTCGTCAACACCAGGTCACCAGGTGAGGACTTCCAGTTTCTTTCAGTAGTTACTTGCTGCTGCAACTCAGTTTGTTCACTTCTTAACCAATATGCAATATGCTGCATGTCAACCAATTTTAATTGCACTTCTGCATTTTAGAGTTTATTGTGAGAGGTCATAGTAGTATCTATTATTTATACTGACGCCAATACAAAATGTAGCTTGTCGAATAGATTAATGAAACAAACAAAGGAACATTGATAGACACAATTTCACATTTTGCCGGTGTTTACAGTTTCTTTTGGGATCTCAGTATTTATTGCTGACTGTTAAAAAAGTATAGTCAAACTGATCAGCGTACGTTTACTAACTTGAATAGTGATAAGGTCTGCAGTTTTGTTGTTTGGACTTTGCTGTGAGAGATCAGTGAACTATTGAACTTGTTGCTGCATGCCAGATCTTTAGAAGATCATAATGTTATACTGATGACAGTAGAACCTGTAACTTGCCTAGCGTGTACTTCAGTTCTGATGTTCAGAGAATTTCTTTAGTTTTGATTTTCAATGTATATATTTTGTTAGTTGCTGCATCCAGTATCCTATTCTTGGTTTTGGGAGTTCTTTTGTTGTTTTAGTAATGCAGTAGTTTCAAACACGTGTATTGTTTTCGGTTTCTACATTAACATATATGTTTCAGAAAATGGTTAGGACTGACTAATCTGAAACAAGCTACTGATAAGCAGAGGTAGATTGTTAGAATTAATTTCATGTTTTTGTTGTGTTTATAGCTTCTCTTGCATATCAGGCTTTTTGTGGATGCTAAAAATAGTAAGAGTGTAGAAATAAGTGGATTCGTTGTTACCCCGTCAGTTCAGAACATTGTGCCACTACCATGACCGTTTGACTCACTGTCCAGAAATTTCAGTTTTATTTGGACGAAAATAAATTCCTATTTTTCTGTTAAATGTCTTCTTTTGAACTGACACAACAATCGCATCACCAATACTTGCTTCCTAGTGCCTAACTATTTTTACTTTATTCGCTTGTGAATTCAGCTGCTCAGGCGTTAGTGTACCCAGATGTTGATGCACCATAGAGGTAGAGGAATATGAGAACAAAGGCTTCTGCATCGGAGTTCGTCTCTTCAGAAAGGAGAAAGGAGAAGTATCGCTGCTTCAGATACAACGAGACAAGAACTGGTTGTGCTTTCTGCTTTGATAGATTCAGGAAACAAATACTCAGCAGTCCTGTTTTTGGTAATAGTAGGCTTGATGTGCTCTGCAGACTTTAAACGTTTTGAATTGGCCTTGAAGTTTCAGAACTTGATAACTGCTGGATGCATTGTGTGAAAATAGTGCCTGAACGACTTTGTACAGTGACAAGCGTTTTAGTTACCATCGTTACTGAATGGTTAATGTCAAAGTTTTCTGAATTTGGCCTTTTCAGTCATGAGCTGAAAACCACTGTTGTATCGTTTGTGTGACTGCTAATTGCGGTGAAGTTCTGCTCAGAAGTGCAGAACCTGTTCGACAGTTGATTACATCAGAAATGCCTTTTCCTTTCTTTCTGTTTTATATGAGCAGAAGCACGAGGTGGCTTGTAAATTTAAGTATGAACCGGTGTAATGTTAGTGTGGAGTTAGCTAAAATATGGAACTCTAGATTTGAAAAACACAACACATGTGGTAAATTCGGAAGACTAGCATTATAGGAACAGAGCGTTGATTTTGAGTCAAAGTGCAATTATTGTCACGTAAATTATTCAATAAAAAAGTTAAATCGAATTGCATGTGGACATTAATAAATACCAGACATGAAAAACAACAAACACATTATATGCACATACACCAAAAGTATTTTGTTAATGCAAATGCCAGTGCCTATCAATTAAGAGAAACAGTTTTACATACAAGGAAAGAGAACCAAACAAGGATGCTCAAACGGGCAATAGAGCCCAAACAGTACTATCTTTTTCGTACAATGTGCCCTTTTGTGGATTTCCATGCTTTCTTTGATCCTTGCCGCACTTGGAGGGTCATGGCGTGAGTACTCTCGAAAATCCTGTGGTTTCAATCTTTCCAAAGTTTCCACATTGTAGAGATTGCTAGACTATTGAAAGCTTGCGTTCGGCTGGCTACTGCTGGCTGTTGCTGCTTGAAAAGAAAGCAGCCGAGCACTGTTCATTCAGGCTTTAAAGAAGCCAGCTTCAGCCTAATCTAGACAGTCGAACGGAGCGTGAAAAACTATCCAAAACAATTCAGTTTTACAATAAAATATGAGATACAATTGCAATGGTGTGGGGACAACAAGGAGCGCTTCTCCCAAGTTTGCCAAGGACTAGAAATGGTGGCAACACAATTCTTTCCTTTATTTGGATGACCAAATAATGTGGGATTGAGTTTTGAGTGAAACTTTCGCAAAGCTAAACATTTAGAATAAGTAGTATAATAATTATCTTGTTCCAAATGATGAAGCTAGAATTTTCCTTTATCCAAAACAAAATTTAGTGGACGTGTAATAAATAATGAAATTTTAGTGGCAAATACAGTTGGTGCCTTATATTCTACGCTAACCTGCCATCTCTACCCGCGCCTTATAAAAAATAATGCAGACATTGTTCCCGGAATGGCCGGTAGCCGTGGCTAGTAAGGCCCTCCACAATGTTGTACCTAAGTGGTACTAACAGAGGAGAGAGAAGATTTCAATTAGACTTTTACAACAAAATATCAGAAAGTGATGCCTGTGTTAATGGATGTACTAGAAAGAAAGTTTCTGAGTTTTCCGAAACTACACGAACGAAAAAATGCCGGCTGCTTCTCATGCCGTTGCATCCGAACCAGCATTTCTTATTTCAGCAAATAATAGCAGAAAGGTATATCAGAAAATGATATAGCTAGCCATGATTTTCAGTTGATAACCGAAAGGTAAATTCAGAAAACTTTGACTGCAATATCCGGTGTGTTAAGATTCTGGAGCAAGTACAGAGTAACCAGCAACATTCTTGTTATTATCAACAGACAGATATGAAGAATTGAAGATTGTAACTACACAGAGCAAAATCTTCCAAGCATTATGTGGAAATAATGCTTTTCAGCAGTCTGAAACTGATGTCAAGCTATACTGCTTCCTTTCTGGAGAATGACTACAGTTAATAAACTACCAGGAAGCAGAAGAGTTTCTGAGGTTTCTGAAACTACACGAGACGAAAAAAATGATGGACACACTTCTCGTGTCATTGTATCCGAAGCAGCATTTTGATTTCCGAAGACATGAGTCATGAAGTTGCTGCCACTTTGTCAGTAGTCCTGCTCTCATACACCTCTAGGGCTCGACAACATTGGCACAGTCGCGCAACAGCTGAATTCACAATGGAAAAGTGAAAACACGAGTTAGTTAGGAAGCATGTTCTGGTTGATGCAACTATTTGCAGCAGTTCAGTATTCTCACAAACTTATGTAAATAAAAAAAGGAGAAATCAGTAGCACGGTTAATACTAGTTTTTTCTGACAAGAGAAACAACTCGATATTTATTTCTGAATAATCCTGCATGTTTTGACTTACTCCTCGTTGACAAAAGCTACCATTTCCTAAAGCACAACTTCCGAAGAAATGGATTGTACATGGAGCAACTACTTCACAGATCTCTTAGAAGAGCAACTTCAAAACTGTATGTGAGCTATTTAGGACAGAATGAAGGATTCAGTATACTCTGAACTGAACATGTAACCTATTTCTGACAGAATGTAGGATTCAGTATATATCTGTCTTTCATCAGTATGACATTATGATCTAGTACTAAACATCTGTCACGCAGCAAATATTAGTGCATCAAAGAAAATTAAACACTACAGAGATATGGCTAAACTTCTTTTGTTCTGATAGTAGTAGTTTCAGAAAACTCAGGAACTCCACTGTCGCTTGAATTAGCCTTTTAGCTCCACTGTCGCTTGAATTAGCCTTTTAGTTTAAGTATACTACAAATGAGTGAAGCACTATGTGGGGAAAGAGTGAACATGGTTTCAGAACTAGTGACAGCTGTCACTAGTATTTCTGAACTTAGCTTTCAGCCAAGGGCTAAAAAAACATGGTTTCATCGATTGTGAGCCGTCAATAATGAAGTGAACATCATGCGCCTGTGCAGCCTGCATCGTGCAGTCGACAATGGTCTGCCAATGAGATCTTTTGCTTTTAGTTCAAAAACTAGTGACAGCTGTCCGACAGGTCTTTACACTGATCTTTGGCTTTGAGTGATTATAACAGTTCAGCTCATCTGTGTAAACTATTTCAAGCGTTCTCGGCTGTCAGGGACTGGAACACTGTTCTACCTCTTGTTCTCCCTTCAGAATGTTCTCTTTTTTTTTTTTTTTTTAACTTCCTTCAGATTGTTTTCTCACCGTGAGGACTTAGGAGAAGAGGCGATGCATACATCCGTCCATGACCATAGCATGAACCACGAATGCTTTTATTTGCACTATTCCTCAATGGGGACAGTCCCAAGTCCCAACTCGGACCAAAATACTAGAGGCTAGTGTTCTTATGCTTGAGTGGGCAACATATAAAACGATACTGTACTAATGATCGAATGTCACTCCCTTTTGCTCTGCAGTCTAAATCTCTAGCAGAACGACCTGAGAAAGCAGCAGTTCACAACAGGATTGCCCAACATTAACTGTCAACCTCTTCATCTCAAAAGAACAAATAAGAAGTAACAGGAAATGTACTGTCCACATGACCTTTCTGAACATAATGTTTTTTTTTTGTTGAAAGATTACATCAGTTTGGTGAAAAATTAACAGGGAGCTTCAGCAAACGATGATACAGCCATGATTTTATTCAGGTCATGGCTGAAAGCTAGGATCAGAAAAGACACTAAAAAAGCAGGTGTGCCAGGATTTATAAGAAAATATAGAGGGAACCACCAGCATGTGTTCTTGTTATTTACAACCAGTGCCACTGCGCAAAATCATTCAAGCACCAACTCCATCCAAACAACAACAGAGATGAAGATGGTAACTAGATCAGTTTCTGAGTACTGCAACTGAAAGACCAGAATAAACTGCTTCCTATCAGAAACCAGAAGAGTTGCTGAGTTCTCTTAAACTATATGAACCAAGAAACTACGGCCTATTCTCAAGTAGTTGTATCCGAGAGACCAATCCCGAAGTTGCTATCAGCAGTCCTGCTCTCATATGCCTCTAGGATCCAGGCGGGGGTGCGGAAGCTGAACCGGAAGCGGTTGAGCCTTCAGGTGTGGATGAGGGTTCAGGTTCAGGTGCATCCACATTTGGGTGTTGCAACCTCGTAGCAGCTGAATTTGCAGCCAGCAAGTGGAAACAATGTGTCAGTTAGGAAGCACGTAATGGTTGATCCAATTATCGCAGCAGTTCAGTAATCTAGAAGAGTGTTGTGAATAACGAAAAAAGGACAATCAGTAGCAAGGTCAACTCTATTGGCTGACTGTGACAAGAACTGAATATTTTAAACTGACAAGAAGTTTCAGGTTTTTGCTAACTGAACAAAGCTGCCATTTCATCAAGCACAAGATGGTAAGTTCCCAAGAAGAGTACTGAATATATGTGCATATGAACTACCATCATCAATCAATATGATAATATGATCTACAAACATTTGACGTAGAGTCATACAGACCACCGAGGGAACTCTAGAGTTTTTACCTAGTGAACTGATGGGGAAGACGATAATGTTCAGAGGCTCTTGGCTGTGAGGCAGGTCGACGACCAGCGGGGTCAGCTTCCCAAAGACGCCGGCGTACATGCACAGCGTGATTGCAGACATGTCCTTGTTCGCTCTGATTGCCATCTGGTTCGTCAGGTTGGACACGGACCGCCCGAGGAACCTGAATGCCCCCATGACGAGGAATATCCCATCATTGTCCGCTACAAAGTATCGGATCTGTCGCTCTAGCTCCTGGTCCGTCATGGTCCCAGTGCGCTGCTGGAACAGGCCAGTGCAGCCTCCCAGGTCCTCCTATGGCAAACAGAAGACACAGGTGTCTGAATACACATCGTGACGAGAACAAAATGTTCAGACCTTGGTAACTCAAATCATCCAAGTATACAAGAATCCAAAAGCTCATTGAACTAGGAATCCCATGGTCTCAGCCCAACGATCTTTTGCAGATTAATAACGAGTGACAGACAGAATTGCATAAACCGATCATAATCTAGAACAGACAACAGAGATAATCTTCGATAAATTGGCCTGCTCCCTAAAGAGAACCGAATGCAGAGGTGCAAGAATTCAATAACAAATGCAGAATTCGGCCAGGATAATGTAAGGATTGAACGATGCAATAGCCAAGATTAAGCAGTTCTTAGGAGGAATTTATGGGGGAAAAGGCAAAAAGAAGCGATCAGGATCGTTACTCCATGTAAGCCGTTGATGGAATCGACAGGCTGCAAGAATCGCGTTCCGTCAAAATCAACGAACGTCAGGAGTGCAAGGAGAAGGGACAATGGACTCACCGCAGTCGGGGTCGGGGAAGGAAGCGGAGGCGGCGCAGGCCTCAGGGGTATCTGCTCGACCGTCCAATGCATCATCGTGCTCTCGTTGCCGTCGTTGGCGTCGACGGTGACGCCGGTGTTCCAGCCGTCGTTGGCGCGGAGGCAGAGCTCTTCGTCCGGCCAGTGGTACAGGAGTACGTCCCCGCCGTCGCCGCCATTGACCCCCTCCGTGACGGCGCGGGCCCTCCACCTTATGTTGACCTGCGTCGGCTCGCTGTTGTCGCGCTGGACGGCGATGCGGCCACGGCGGCCGTCCGGCGGCTGCGCCACGGGCGACGTAGAGGGCCCGAGGTACCGGCCGTAGGCTGCGGAGCGGAGGAGGACGAAGGCCATGCCGCGGCGCACGACCAGGTGCACCTGCCACGCCGCGTTCAGCGTCGCACGGCGCGTGCTCAGAGAGACGCCCGACCCGTCCTCGTCGGCGTAGAGGTACGTGCGCCGCGCGTGGTTCCGCAGCCACACGTGCGTCCCGTCGGGGAAGCGGTCCATCGCGGCCGCGGGTGGTGGTGGTCGGCGGCGGTGGGCGGGTGGGGAAAGGAGAGGGAAGAGCAGCGGAGCAGGTGTTGTTTGCAACGGTTAGCCTGGACGGACGCCGAGGTGGGGCGAGGCGTTTTGAAGGCAAACGCAACGCCGGTCGGTTGCGGTTGCGGCGTCGCCCGCCAACTGGCAGGTGGGGCCCGTACGTAGCAGGCCCAGGTAGGAGGCGGCCGGCCAGTTCTCCAGGGGATGACAAGTGAGGCCACTCTTCCTGCACCGATCTTGGCTTACCAAATGAAAAGGTTGTCTCAACTCTCAACTAAACAAAAACAACGTCAACAATCCGAATCAGCTCGAAAGTGACTAGTGCATGCAAGTGCAACCAAACTACATATGCACGTACTCCCTCCGTTTCAAATTGACTGTCGCCGGTGGGATGCGTCTTGTGAAGTTTGACTTCGATTTATAGAAAATACGAGCAATATTTATATCTCCAAATAATTTTGTTAAAAAACTAGATCCAAAGATCTTTCCGATGATACTAATTATGATACTAATTGATGATATTTAATATTTATAAAAATTGCGGCATTTGCTTCTCGGGAAAGCGGCGGCGGAGACATTTTGAAACGGAGGGAGTACCAAACAATTTTAAACAAACGAGCGTTTCATGTTCAGATACTCTTTCCCTTTTTTTCCTTTTCCGTAGGTGCACAGACATCTGTTTAAGAAAATTTAAGAAAATAGTTGAATTTTTTTTTGCAAACATGCAATTTTCCTCATACTTCATCAAGAGAAAGGTGACAGAGATACATCAGGAACACGCAGGTGACACAGAGATACAAGAAAATAGTTGAAATCGAGATCTATTTTGGCGTGTCCCTGCACGCGTCTGCGATGGGGTTCGGATTTGGGTGGTTGTGGTGGGGAGGTATTTGTTAGGGTTGACTATATGCCCTGACGCTTTGCATGTCCTTAGAACAGGGGTCTGCTGGTGGGGGATGGAGAAGGACAAGGATCGCATTTAGATTAGGGAAAGGGCAAGAGTCATGGTGATAGCCAAAGGCGGATCCAAAGGGGAGCTACTGGGCTACAGCCCCTTAATGAGCCTGATTTCTTCATTAATCATTGTTACTTAATGTCAATTCACCATTAATCTCTTTAGCTCTAAATCTTTGTTTTGCTTCCCTTTGTCCCAATCCTGGATCCACCACTGGTGATAGCCCAGCAACATCAGGGATGTGTATGGCATTCGGGATGTGAGGTAGTTAACGCGAAGCGAGGAGCACGAAATCAAGATTTCACGCGTTACGATCAAGAAGATATGGAGGTTGAAAAAGGACAACGGAAGATGAGCTGAGTATTGTTGGACTAACATCTGATGGTTTGTGTGCGTTGCCTAAAATAAAGAAAGAAAATCTAGCGCAGCAATAGCTATTTTTTTTTTGTTTGGTGCCAGTTAAGGCCAATTTGAAACAAGCAATGTATTAGGAAAGGAAGGTTGATAGACACAATCGCAGGTTTCAACATTATATTCACCAGATAAATCCCTTTCCTTCTTCAGCATAATAAATCCCATTTCATATATATGTGCGCAGCAAATTAAAGGAATATTATGCACATACCTAGGAGATTTTTTTGCTTTTAGTACTTCAGACTAGTGGCAGCTGCCCCGTCTTCCTTTCCATTGATCTAGAGATTGATGCCTAGAAAGTTGTACTTTAGATTGAGTGAGTATAAGAATGTCATAGTTTTCTTTGCAATGCTACTCAGTGGGACAGTCCCAAACTCGAACCAAGTTACTAGACGTTTGTCTTAGATACTTTTGAGAGCAACATAAAACGGTCATTGAACCAAAATACTACTAGAACCAGGACGAAAATAATCTCTAACTTTTGTGGACCAACATGTCAGTGGCTGCAGGGCCAACAGACGGACTCGTCTCTAGGCCCCGGCGCTGACTGGCCCCACCTGCCAGTGGACAACTGTCATTCATTCAGCAACCGACCTACGCCTGCGAGTTGCAAACTTGCAATCGACTCCACCCCTTTTCGAACTTGATGAAAAGTTTAAATAGCCCGCTCTGACTGCGGCCAGCACAGTCGCAAACGAACACCTGCGCTCTCCTCCCTACCACCCCTTCAATTCCCTTCGCCTCGATCGAGAAACCCACCCGTCGCCGCCGTCGGCCTCCGCCGCCGCGCGCAGGAGAAGCACCACCACCACCCTCACCACCGCGGGCGCGTGATGGAGTTCTTCCCCGACCAGGCGCTGGTGCGGCTGCGGAGCCGCACGCACGGCACGTACCTCCACACCAACGACGACGGTGTGGGCGTGTCCCCTGAAGGCGCACCGCGCGTCCCTGAACACAGCGTGGCAGGTGCACCGGGTGCTGCGCGGCGACCACGACTAAGTCCTCCTCCACAGCGCCGCCTACGGCCGGTACCTCGCGCTCTCGCCCGGGACGTCGCAGGTCTATGACGGCCGCCAGGCCAACCTCACGGTCCAGGGCATCTACGAGGCGCCGGAGCAGGACGACGTCCTCTGGGTGGCCGCTAAGGTGAGCGAGGCCGGGGGCGGCGACAAGTCGACGTCCTCATGCTCCACGCCTCGAACCGCTTCCTCCGCGCCAGCCCTTGGAACACCTTCTTCTACAGCCACGCCTTCGTCGATAGCGGCGACAACGCCGCCGGCACCACGATGCATTGGGTGGTCGAGGCCATTCCCCTGAGATCAGAGCGCCAGTCATTCTCCGCCCGATTGATGTGAGCTCGCCGTCCCCTAGTCGCCTTTCATTACAACTCTTCGCGCGTACATTTGGGTAGAGTTCTGGGAATCCGACGATTCTGCAAATCTTTTACGCCGTTGCTACTAAAACTTGATGATCATATTCCCCTGGCCCCCTCCCCTTGGCGTAATTGTTGGTACATTTCGCTAGATTTTCCTCCGTTGCTACTGAAGCTGTCAGTTACTGAGTTCTGTCTGATGACGATGATGCGATTCTTTGTGCATTTTGTGCCACGATCACTACTAGTTTGGTTCAGAAATCCATGTTCTATTGGCCGGAATGGTTTTTGTTGAGTTCTTGCTCCTCTTCATTTGGTTCGATTTAGGGAGTAGTTCTTGACTAGGTTCCCATTTTGTACCTGACATCCAAAACTTGCAATCCCTCTTCAGAACCTTATAATGTAAGCTTAGCAATTATGTTCATTCGAGAAACTGCATTAGCCCGTAGGTGTTCTAAAAACATATGAGACCTTAATTCTTAGTTGAGTGTACTGTACAGTCTTGTTTCTATCAGATGATTCAGATCCCTGCAACTTCGCAATTACTCAATTAAGATTGATTATCTAGCTCTGAACATTTTGTTCTCATTGCGACATCATGCTGTCTGCTTGTTTTGGTTCCTAACAACTAGTGTTCCATTTGCAACAGCGTCTCACTTTTGTGGTGCTGTTTCGGACGATCGTATACATGCGGGCAGATGATCAGGGGAACTTCAACCCGCTCTTCAGGAGAAGCTACGAATTCTACGGCAGGTCCTTGTTCCAATTGAGGGCCGACCTGGCGTGCCAGCTCAACGAACCAGTGCATTGCATCACGCTGTGCGTGAGGGCCGGCTCCCAAGGGCGGCTGACACCTTTGGTCATCGACTTGCCTTTCGACCGGCACGCCATTGATTATCTAGCTCTGAACATGAGTAGTGGAGCTAAGCGGATGTGGCGGCGAGGGGGTTCAGCGGCTCGGCGTCCGGCTAGCCGGAGACTTACCCTCGCACCGTCAACGCGGAGATCCCTTAGGCCCTCCCATCTGAAAGGCGTGCCGGAGGAGGGGGATGGCGACGACGACGGTGAGCGACGTGCTAGGAAGGGGCGCGAAGCTCTGTCTCAGGCGGTGTTGATCGCTGTGGAGGCTACCACAAAACCAAAGCCGACGGTCTCTTACCACAAGTGATTGATGGGGGGGTTATTAGTTTACAATATGCTGATGACACCCTCCTCTTCTTAGAAGATGACTTGGAAAAAGCAAACAATTTGAAATGGCTCCTTCTTTGCTATGAACAGATGACTGGTATGAAAATTAATTTTGATAAAAGTAACCTGTTGACCTTGGGGATTGGAGAAGATAGGATCGTGGAATATGAAAAAATCTTTTGCTGTAAGAATAGTGACTTTCCTATTAAATATTTGGGAATTCCTTTGCATTATGCTAAGCTAAGGAGGGAAGATTTACAACCCATCATAGATAAGATCATAAAAAGAATCGCTGGTTGGAGAGGTAGATTACTCTCTTATGCTGGGAGGTTAACTCTCCTGAAAGCATGCTTGGCTAGTATACCCATTTATCTCATGTCTATTATCAAGTTTCCTAAATGGGCTATTGCTATGATTAATTCACAGATGGCTCACTTTTTATGGAACAATAATGAAGATTGCCATAGATATCATTTAGCCAATTGGCAGCTTGTGGCTCAAAAGAAAGAGTTAGGGGGCTTAGGTATCCCTGACTTAAGAAATTTGAATATGTCTTTACTCAGCTCTTGGGTTTTCAGGTATGGTTTACAAAATGATAATATCTGGGTCAAGATAGTGGATGGTAAATATAATACTAACAGTCCTAACATCCTTAGCTGTGGGGATTCTGCAGCTTCTCCTTTTTGGAAAGGAGTGTTGTGGGCTCTAAAAGCAGCTAGGATGGGGATCAAGTGGTTAGTAGGAGATGGAAGAAAGGTCAGATTTTGGGAGGACCAATGGTTTGGAAATTCTAGTTTGGCCATTCAATTCTGGCCCCTTTATATTATAAATGAGCAGCAAGGTCAGACTGTCAATCAAGTTTGGGATGGGCAAACTCTGAAATTGACCTTTAGAAGAACTGTATCTGAAAGGTTGATGTCGATGTGGTATGAGTTGGTTAGTATTGTGGAAACTGTAAATCTGGGAGGAGAAATGGACCAGATCATATGGAGCTTTAGCTCCAATGGTCAGTTTTCAGTTCAATCTCTATATGCAACCTTGAATCATAGGGGGGTGACCCCTGTTTTTGTTCATGCAGTGTGGAAGCTGAATATTCCACCTAGAATTCAGATCTTTCTTTGGCTGTTATCTAAGAACAAAATTTTGACCAGAGACAACCTTTCTAAGAGAAGAGAAATCTCTGATAAGTCTTGCTTGTTGTGTAATGAAGTAGAGTCCATTAATCACCTTTTCTTTGAATGCTGTGTAGCTAAAAGAGCGTGGCTGTTGATAGCTGAGATTTGTAACGTGAATGGCAACTGGTCTTATGAGTTTATTGCCACTTTGTGGCTGGCGAATAAGAAAAATGAATGTACTAACATTGTAACTTCAGCAGTCTTATGGTGTCTATGGAACTTACGTAACAAAATCTGTTTTCAGGGGCTCAGGTGGACAGGAGAGAAGATGGTGATGCTGGAGATTTCAAGGCTACTAAGAAGATGGAAACCAATGGTCAATCAGGAGTCATGTTCTTCGGTGGAGCTGGTGATTCAAAAGCTGGAAGAAAAGGCTCAGCAGCCTCCATGTATCTGCTGGGAGATGGAAGCTCAATCAAGTTCGGAGAGTTGGATTTCTCAGTCTTCGGCGTCGGGCTTAACAAATGCGATGCAGTGTAGCAGCCCTGGAAAATGAGATTTTAGACTCTTTGTTTCTTTCCTAGGCGGCTTTGAAGCTGTCCAAACTTGTTTGGCGGGCGCGCCGAGAATACGCCTATGCGCCTAAACTGTGATGAACACTTTATGATCAATAAAGCAGGGGAAACCTTTCATCTAAAAAAAACCAAAGCCGATCCATGGTGTGACGGACGGCTCGGCGGCGATCCAGTCCAAGTTCTGGGTGCAGCCGGGCGAAACGGAGGACTCCGACGACGACGAGCCCGTGACGCCAACGACGACGGAGCTCATCCACGAGGCGGCGCAGGTAGGCATCTCCGTCGAGCAGTTGGTTCAAGCCGAAGAGGCTTTGAACGCAGGTGAGGTGTCTAGTGCCGGTAAGTTTCAATGGGCTAACGAGATCGTGTCCAAGCTTGTACGGAGGAAGCTTGCCGCCGGTGAACCATGGCATGGGCCGCTGCCACCACCCAGGATCTCCCCACCAAGGACCCTGGGGGATTGTTTGGCTGCGGCATCTTACCAAGGTGACACACGGCGGCGGCAACAACCGCCAGCACACCGGTCCTCGGCGTCGCGCCATGGATGGGGATCGCGGTCTCCACGGTACAGGGCGCCGACGACCTGTGGCTCCGTTTCCTCCGAGATTGCAATTCCGTTTTCAAAAAAATTTGAATTTCCGCGTGTCCAGGAATCCGATCCGTTTTTTCCTCCACTTACTGCTGCGTTTCCCTCGATTGAGCGGGCGTCGCGCGGTGTGGCAGGGCATACGCGGATGTCGGGTTCCTGCCAAGTGGACCGCTGTATCCCAGCCGCGATCTCCGATTCCCAGCGTCCAGGGGCGCGCGAGGTGCTGGCCCGAGTAGGCGAGAAGCTGGAATTTGGGCCCGGCAAATTCTTTAGACCCACTAAGGGGTTATGCGCCCTATTCTCACGCACGGGAACGCAGCCAAGAACTCGCAGCCACCGTCGTAAGCCGCCGGAGAAGAGAACGTACGTGGAAGCTGTGAAGATCGGTCCTATGGCGTACCAAAACCAAGGAAACGGCAACGGCCGGGCGTGGCGATGGGCCTTCGGCCGGTTTCTTCCACGCTTCAACCCGGGCTATGCGCCCGGGGTTTGGAGGTCGCGGAGGGGAACCATGGCCGCGGAGGTTTTCCACCGCGTGGGCGTGGTCGCCGGGGGGCGTGGTCGCGGACATGGTGGCTACGATGGAGGATTCGGCTATCGTAATCGCAACTACGGTGGTCGCGGCCGGGGGATGGGAGGATGATCGCCACCCCCCTATGGCAACCAGATTCGGTGGTCCGGCCTATCACGGCGGCCATCCGACAGTGGGACACCGGGGCGCAGTTCGCCTCCATGAACGGCGCCCAAGCGCCCGCCGCGGCCCCTGCTGGGCGCAGTTCGCCGCCATGACCGGTGGCCAAGCGCCGCACGTCCCCTGCTGGATATGGGATGGCCAACACGGTGCCGGCTACCAACCGGGGTCGAACGGTGGTGGAGCTCAGCAGCGGCAAAGGAGGCCACGGGCGTGGCCACGCTGCCCAACCAGCAGGCCGCGGTCGCCGTGGCGTCGGGCGGCGGGGACGGGCAACCAAGGCGGCTCGGCGCGGCCAAGCGAGGCTACCGGTCCAGCAGGGGCAAGCAGCAGGACAACCCAGGTCATTCAGCAACAACGCGGCGCCGGTTGGAGCAACCGGCAAGCGATTGGCTGAGGGCTCGGATTCTTTTCAGCTGGGTATGATGCAGGAGAACAGCAAGGTGACACCTATCCCCCTCATCCAATCTCTTGATGTTCCTGAATCTTCAGAGAAAAGAGAAAAACAAAAAAATAAAAAGCCGTATTGTTATCGCTGTCGCACAAAGGGGCATGTCACTACAGAATGTACTGCTGTTTTGTTCTGTGAGATTTGTCATGGTGACCATGCCAAAAAGGCGTGCCCGTTTCTGGAGAAATTGAATTCTATTGCTATTCCTTGTGGGTATGCGGTAGAAGGATGGGGTTTTTATTTCATACCAATGACAGATACCCCAAAAGTTACTCCGGTTGATACATCTGCTGTGGTACATGTGCTGGAGGGTTCCTTATCTGCTGATCAGTTAGCGGTGGAACTTGACAAGCTACTACCGGGAAACAGCTGGGTCATCAACCTCAAGGGTACCGATGCTTTCACTACCACGTTTCCTTCAGCCGATGTGCTGAATCATATGGTGAATTGGGGCCCAATGGATGCTCAAAGTGTGACAAATAAAATTCGTTTTTTGAGAGAGCAAAGGGATACTTGAAGTGTATAAATATGAGATCCCAAAGGTTTGGGTTCAATTCAGGGGTCTTCCATTAGAGCTCAGGACTTTTCCTATCATCTGGGCAGTGGGTTCTATCCTTGGAGTCCCTAGGACTGTTGATACTGTATTTACCAAAAAGTTTGGCGGGCCTAGAATGAGAGTAGCGAGTGCTTAATCCTGATATTATCCCACCCTTTGTGGATGTGGTAATTGGGGATTTCGTTTTGAGCTTCAGTTTAAAGTTGAGAAAGACCTAAGGAATGGTGAACCCTATGTCATTGACATGGATACTACCAGAGATGAGGATAAAGATCCAGAGGAAGAGGAAGATCCTGATGACATGGATCTTGATGGAAAAAATAATGGAGGGAAGAAGGTTGGGCAAAAGGAAAATAGAATCAACACTGATTCAGTGGCACCAAATGACCAAGTGAGTAAAAATTGTGACATGGGGGCTCATTCTGAGCCTCCCAACAAAAGCAAGGTTGACACAGTGACCATAGGACGCAATGCTAAGCCTATGGTCTTACTGTCTCCAACTAGTCTCAATCCCGATGGTACGGCACAGTGGAAGGCAAGTCCACTGCAGCATACAACTGATTCAGGAACTATCATAAAAGAGAATGAAGCATGTAGGGGGAAAGGGTCACCATCGAGAACTAGCAAGAGGACTACAGCTACCTCAGCTCAAGACTCGATGGAGAAAGCAAAGGCAGCAAAGGCAAGGAAAAATCTGGACCACGCAATTATTAAAGGTAACGACCCACAGCCTATCTCCTTTAATTCTTTTGATAATTCTTTTATCTTACAATCAGCTGCCGCCTTAGGTGTCTCTTTTGGTTCTAATGAAAGTGTTGTTTCTAGTTCGTTAAATAAATTAAAAGACTTGGAGAGTGACAGAATGTCTACTTGTAAACCATTATTAGTTTCGCATTTAGAAGTGGATGATTTATCCTCTGTCTGTTCACTGGATGATGGGATGGACTTGGAGGCTCTGAATTTTATCTGCTCAGAGATATCCGAGGAACTAGGTGATGGGGGTTGTGATACTGTTGACGTACAAACTCCCTTATCACGGCCTAAGAAGGGCGGTTCCAAGGGCGTTAAAAAATCTAAAAAAATTAGTTCCGGATGAGAGGTATTTTCTGGAATTGTAACGGTTTTGCGGATCCGAAAAAATATAGATTACTGTCTGACCTAACAAGGGAGAAGAACTTAGATTTCATTGCCTTATCGAGAAACAGGGGAAAGACAGCTTCCCGCAATCGACTTTGAATAATATCTGCGCAGGCAGAGACTTTCTTTGGCATTGCAAGGCCCCAAAGGGTCGTTCTGGTGGCATGTTAGTAGGGATCAACCTTCAAACTTTTGATGTTAGTCAGATAGAAGAAGGGGATTTTTTATACGATTTAAGTTGCGTCTTATAGAGGATGACGTTAAATTCAATCTTTTATCGGTGTATGGTCCAGCACAAAATGACCTGAAGTCTCTTTTCTTGTCAGAATTAGTTCGAATATGTTCGAATGACACTATACCCATAATTATGGGTGGTGATTTCAACATTATTCGCAACCTAAGTGAAAAGAACAACAGCAATTACAGTGATAGGTGGCCCTTCCTGTTTAATGCTGTCATAGATTCTCTAAATTTGAGAGAGCTCGACTTATCAGGTCGTAATTTCACCTGGGCAAACCGGATGCCTAATCAGACTTTTGAGAAATTAGATAGAATTTTAGTTTGCACCGACTTCGAATCCAAGTACGCGCTTTCAATTGTCCATGCTCTGACTAGAGAGATATCTGATCACACCCCTCTACTATATAATACAAATAACTCATCGCAAACGAACCAACATCAGTTCAAATTTGAATTGGGTTGGTTACTTAGAGATGGGTTTTGTGACATAGTGGGGGAAGTATGGAATAGTGTTGTGGATACTGGCTCACCAATGGAGCGGTGGCAAAACAAGATTCGAAGGCTTCGCCAGTACTTAAGAGGATGGGCAAAGAATTTGAGCGGGCACTATAGGAAAGAAAAGAGTGAACTTTTAGATAAGCTGGACGAACTAGACAAAAAGGCGTATGGATTAACGCTTACTGAAGCTGAACTGAATTTAAAGCATGTACTAAATAATAGGCTTGCAGAATTGTTAAGAGAAGAAGAGCTAAAGCGGTACCAAAAGAGCAAAGGTTAAACATTTACTACAAGGCGTCGAATACTAAATATTTTCATCTGTTGGCTAATGGGAGACACCGGAAAACTTCGTATCTTTCAGCTTCAGGACGGGAACAATATAATAGAGGGTGATGCTCAATTAAAAGAGCATATTACCAACTATTATAAAAGTCTGTTTGGGCCACCGGATAATGTGGGGATGGAATTGGACGAGAATCTGATTCAAGACATCCCACAAGTCTCAGAGGAAGAAAACGAGTTTCTAACCGGCGATTTCCACGAAAGCCGAGGTCCCGGCAGAAGATGTTTCGAGATGGAACACAACAAAGCACCCGGTCCGGATGGTTTTCCTCCGAGTTTTACCAAGTCTTTTGGGATTTAATTAAACCAGGACTTGATGGCTCTGTTTAGGGAATTCCAGGAGAGAGATTTACCTTTGCACAGTCTAAATTTTGGTAATATTATTTTGCTCCCGAAGAAAAGAGAGGCAAAGACAATTCAACAATATAGACCAATTTATTTGTTGAATGTCTCTTTCAAAATTTTTACCAAGGTAGCGACTAACAGGTTAACCACCATTGCTCATAAGGTAATTAGACCAACGCAAACAGCTTTTTTACGAGGGAGGAACATAATGGAGGGTGCAGTAGTTCTGCATGAGACAATTCATGAACTTCATAGGAAAAAATTAGATGGAATTATTTTTAAAATAGACTTCGAAAAGGTGTATGATAAGGTAAATTGGGGTTTCTTACAACAGACGTTAAGAATGAAGGGCTTCTCAGAAAAGTGGTGCTCTTGGGTCAAACATTTTACACAAGGTGGAAATATAAATATTAAAGTGAATGACCAGCTTGGCCCGTACTTCCAGACCAAAAAAGGCCTGAGGCAAGGGGATCCGCTGTCGCCAATTCTATTTAATATAGTTGCCGATATGCTTGCCATCTTAATTGCCCGAGCTAAAGAAGTGGGCCATATAGAGGGGGTCATCCCCCATTTGGTTCAAGATGGTCTTTCAATCTTACAATATGCGGATGATACTGTCATTTTTTTGGGCCATGATGTTGATAAAGCTGTTCACTTAAAATTAATCTTAAGTACCTTTGAACAACTATCTGGCCTTAAAATTAATTTTCACAAGAGTGAAATATTTTGCTTTGGCAGTGCAAAAGAGCATGAGGCATATTATTCGCAGTTGTTTGGGTGCGAGGTCGGTAAAATTCCGTTCCGCTACCTGGGGCTACCCATGCACACTAGGAAGCTCAGTAATAAGGATTGGGTGCAAATTGAAAAGAGAATTGAGAGCAAACTAAGCGGATGGAGGGGTAAAATGCTTTCGGTAGGGGGACGTCTTGTTCTCATAAACTCAGTGCTTTCGAGCTTACCGATGTTTATGCTATCCTTCTTTGAATTACCGAAAGGAGTTTTACAAAAAATCGATTGTTTTAGATCTAGATTTTACTGGCAAAGTGATCAGCATAATAGAAAATATAGATTGGCTAAATGGGAAGTAATGTGCCAACCTAAGATACAAGGTGGATTAGGAATACAAAATCTAGAAATACAGAATAAGTGTCTGCTGAGTAAATGGCTATTTAAATTACTAAATGAGGACGGAGTATGGCAACAACTGTTAAGGAATAAGTATCTAAAAAACAAACCACTAGACTGCTGCACGAAAAAATCGACTGACTCCCATTTTTTGAAGGGGCTTATGAATGTTAAAGACACCGTCTTGGGCTTTGGCATATTCAAGGTGACTGATGGAACTCAAACACGGTTTTGGTTCGATACATGGCTTGGAACTAAACCTTTAAAAGACAAGTTCCCGGCGTTGTTCAATATAGTGAGGAGGAAACAGGATTCAGTGGCCAATGTCCTGGCAACTGTTCCTCTAAATGCCTCCTTTCGGAGGAATTTAGCGGGCAGAAACCTTAGGGACTGGCACAGAATCGTAGCCTCCATACAAAATATGAACTTACACGGGGAAAGGGATGTTTTTATCTGGTCATTGAATGCTTCAGGGGCCTATTCGGTGAGGTCGTTGTACGCTGCGCTGATTAACAATGGGGTAAGAGTGTCACAAGATATTTGGCGAATTAAGATTCCATCAAGAATCAAGATTTTCTTGTGGTATTTAAAGAGAGGCGTGATTTTGACGAAGGATAACCTGTCTAGACGTAACTGGAATGGCGATAAAAGTTGTGCTTTTTGCCATTGTCCAGAGACTATTCAACACCTCTTTTTTGATTGTTTTTACGCTAAATTCTTATGGCGCGTTGTTCACCTTTTGTTTGGTTTCTCTGCTCCTCTGCATATGGAGGATCTCTTTGACAACTGGTCAAAGTTGGGCAGTAAAACTCAAAATGCGTTGTTATTAACCGCAGCATCTGCCTTATGCTGGACTATTTGGCTAATAAGAAATGAAGTAGTGTTTGACAAATGTAGGCCAAAAATTTTTTTGCAGGTTCTATTCAGGGGAACTTACTGGTTGCGACAATGGGCAAAGCTGCAGCGGCGTGAGGACACTCGTGCTCTCCTCCTTCACGCAGGACAACAGTTGGAGACGTCCGCACTACAGTTCTTTAGCTCCCATAGATGGCTTTCAAATAATCGTATCGGCTAGCAGTTGTCTAGACTATTTCGTTTTTCCTGTTTGCTTATGGCCGGCTTGTGGCTGTTTAACATTTGGTGATGCTCTGTAATAATTGGCCTGATTCTATCGATTGGTAGATGAAGCCGGATAGTTTCTGTCCATTATCTAAAAAAAATCTAGCTCTGAACATTTTGTTCTCATTGCAACATCATGCTGTCTGCTTGTTTTGGTTCCTAACAACTAGTGTTCCATTTGCAACAGCGTCTCACTTTTGTGGTGCTGTTTCGGACGATCGTATACATGCGGGCAGATGATCAGGGGAACTTCAACCCGCTCTTCAGGAGAAGCTACGAATTCTACGGCAGGTCCTTGTTCCAATTGAGGGCCGACCTGGCGTGCCAGCTCAACGAACCAGTGCATTGCATCACGCTGTGCGTGAGGGCCGGCTCCCAAGGGCGGCTGACACCTTTGGTCATCGACTTGCCTTTCGACCGGCACGCCATGGAAATCATTGTCCTCACCACCATGTCACCAGGTGAGAGCTTTGCGGTTCTTTGCAGCACTCTGCGTAGCACTTACTTGTTATGTGATTCACATCTCATGATTGGTATTCCGTTGATCAGACAATGACAATAAACACACTAGCTCCTATACCATTGCTCATATGCTCACTCCTGTGTTCCTGTTCTGTAGTTTTCAATTACTTGTGAGGGATCAGTAAACTTGTTACTGCAAGCCACTTGTTCAGTATATCTGATGACATTGCAACTGGAACTTGCATACTATGTGCTGTAGCTGAGATGTTCAGAGACTTTATGTAGTTCTAATATATATTTGCTGAATTATAGTACACACTTCTTGGGTTTAAGGGTTCTCATTTTGGTTACGTGAGTGGTGTGCCGACATGTGTTTGAGAAAAGAAGTACATTTTGTTTGGTTACTACTAATCTGAAGCACTACAAGCATAGAGAGCAGACTGATGGAAATAATTTCTGGCTCTGTCGAATTTACTCTTTTATAGCTTCTCTTGGGATTTCAGTCTTTTCTCCATATATAGGAATATTTTTATTCACTTATGCTGATCCATCTTGTATTATTACTAAATCTTAACTATTCATTTTAGAAACTTCAGTTGTGCCATTTACATTCACTGTCTAGAAATTTCAGTTTTTCCACTTCAACCAATGTGCAGTATGCTGAGTTTGTTACTGCATGTCAGCCAATTTTAATTACAATTCTATATTTTAAAATTTGCTATGAGAGATCATTGTATGATTTATACTGATGGGATTACAAAATGTAGCTTGTCTGTTGTGGACTGTACAGACTCTGAAGTAGTTTTGAACAAATAAATGATTGCTGCATGTTCAGAGACTCTCTTCTTGGGATTCTTCTTTTTTTTTGGTTCTTTGTAGGTGCACAGATATCTGTTTGAAAATATGATATTGTTTGGTTAGGAGATAGGGATAATCTGAAACAAACAATAGATAAGTAGAGGAACATTGATAGACACAATTTTAGATATTGCCGGCACTTCCAGTTTATCTTGGGATCTTGGTCTTTATCACAAATTGTAAAAAGTACACCAAGTGTACAACTTATTGGATTCATGAACCACCTAAGTTGTAACTTCAGGAAATTCAAAAGTGTCAATACTTTGATTCACTGTTCATAGATTTTAGTTTCTTCACTTGTCAACCAATCTGTTGATCTTGTCACTGGATGCCTTATTTAGAACTATGTCACTATTTTCACAATTTTTTTCCTTGTGAATGCAGCGGTTTTGACATTGCGTCACCTAGATGTTGATGCAACTTAGAGGAATACAAAAGCAGGACTTCTAACAACAACATCACGGTTCATCTCTTCAGAAATCCACCTATCGCTGCTACGGACACAATGGGATGAGAACTGGTTGAACTTCTTTTGTTCTGATAGTAGTTGTTTCAGAAAACTCAGGAACTCCACTTGTGGTTTGAATTAGCCTTTTAGTACAAAAACGAGTGAAGCACTATGCGGGGAAAAAAAATGCTTGAACGATTTTGCGCAATTTCATTGGGTGTAACTGCCATCTTCATATCTGTAAGGTGATAACAAGAATATATTCCCGTCTGAAAGAAACAAAGTAAATGTTGCCAGTTTATATATCTTGCTCCGTGGATATGCAGGAAAGGGTCGTTTCATTTTACGTGATGAAATGAATAAAACTGCCAAATCTGAATATCTTTTGCTCCTGAATGCTGTTGTATCAAATATTACACAGTCAATGTTACTGAACTTAGTTTTCAGCCATGACATGAGCTAAAAAACATGGTTTGGCTTTGAATGATTATAGACGCAGTGGCGATCTATGCGTCCATGACCATGGCATGAACCATGGAGGTTTTTCTTTGCACAGGACTTTAATAGAGGCTCGTGTGACTGTTCTTTATGCTTGAGACCAACATATAGAACGATACACTAATGATCACATGCCACTTCCTTTTGCTCTGCAATCTGAACCTCTGGCGGAACGCACACCAATCTTGCGTGCTTGAAAAAGAACCTTCTCCAACTTCTGTGGACCCACATGCCAGTGGCTGCAGCATGCAGGGATGGCAGGACTGAGTCGTCTCCTGGCCCTGACTAACTGACCCCACCTGCCAGTGGACAGCTGGCCTGTCCAGCAAGGCAGCAACCGACCTTCTTCGCTTGCGATTCCACCAGAGCCCAGCCCAGCCCAGCAGAAGAAGGCCCGTCGCCTTAAATTCCCCACCCCGCCTCGCCTCGGTGGTCGGTGCCCCAAACGTAACTGCCGCAACAAACTCCTCTCCCTCTTCTTCTTCCTCCTCGCCGCTTCCCGGCCCTTGCAAAGCAACAGCGTCAACGCCAAGCAACCGAAGCCCCCCGCCGTCGCAGCAAAACAACCAGCGCCGGCGATGGAGTCCTTCCCCGACCGGACGCACGTGTGGCTGTGGATCCGCGAGTACGAAGGGTACCTTTTCTTCAACGAGGACGGGGAGGTCCCCGGCGCCACAAGCGACACCCGTGGGGAGCTGCACGGAGCGTGGGCTGTGCACCGCCTGGTGCGCGACGGCACCGACTACGTGCTCTTCCAGAGCTCCTCCTACGGCCGGTACCTCGCCCTAATCGGGGACGACGAGACTTACGGCCCCGTCCAGTGCACCTACGATTCCCCGGAGCAGGAGAACGTCCTGTTTCAGGCCGTCAGGGCGGAGGATGGGTCCGGCGACATCATCATCAGCAACTTCACGTTCGGCGACTGGACCCACCCCGACCACGAGGACATGCCAATGCGTTGGGTGGTCGTGGCTATCCCCCCAAGACTGCTCCCGCCTGAGCTTCCACTTCCACCAGATCCGATTCTGGTGAGCTCGCCATCCCCTCCGCTTCGAAGTCCTCGCGGTTGGTCTGGGCCTAGAAGGGTTCTTAATTACTGTGAATATTAGTTACTGAATCTTGATGCAGTTCTTCGTACGATTTGGGCTAAGATCACTGCTTCATTGTTCTTTCGCTCAAAAGTTCTGGGATCTTGAATTCTTGCTGCTCTGCTTTTGGTTTGCTTTAGAGAAACAGTTCTTGATCAGGAATTCAGAATATCAGATAGTCTTTGCTGTCTTCCCATTTCGTTCCTGCTATCCAAAATAGTGTAGGAAAATGATGACAGCTTCATCAATTTGTTCCTGTTATTCGTTGATCTGCGTTAATTCAGTGGGCTATCGAGTTCTTTCTAAAATTGGATTTCTTTCTCACGACTTGTTTTCTGAATAATTTGAGCCATGCATGGTTGTTATTTCTTGCCACATAGTAACAAAGAATGTTACCTAGGTCTGAACGTTTTGTTCTCATCGCAATGTGTACTCCCATTCCCAGTGTTGTTCTGCTCCATTGCAACAAACTCAACTGGTACTGATGCTCCATGAGTTGCCAGTGTAGTCTGCTTGTTTTGGTTTCCTAAACAGTAAACAGCAATGCTTTGCTCCACTGCAACAGCCTCCACGGGAGCCCGTCGGTGGCCCGAGCTCGATCAACCGCCGGCGGACCCAGAGCGTCCAGCCACAAGCGGTGCTTCGGCGGACAATCTACTACGTGCGGGCGGACGATCAGGGAAAGTTCAATATTCCGCTCCAGTGGAGAATGTTACATTTCGATGGCCAGTCCGTGTTCAACCTGAGGAGAGATTTAGCAGCCGAACTGGGTGAAGCGAACAACGTCTTAGGCATCACGTTGTGCGTGTGGGCCGGCTCAAGCGGGCGGCTGACTCCTCTGGTCATCGACCTGCCTCCCGATGATAGGACCATGAACATCGTCGTCCTCACCACCGGGTCACCAGGTAAGAACTTGCTTGTTTTTTGTTTTCAGTAGTCTCTGCAGCACGTGTTGTGACTCTTCTCGTGAAAGGTGATCGGTTGATTAAACTGATCAGCGTACATTTTACTAACTTGAATACTGATAGGCTCTGTAGTTTTGTTGTTTGTACTTTGCTGTGAGAGATCAGTGAACTACTGAACTTGTTGCTGCATGCATGCCAGATGTTTAGAAGATCGTAGTGTTATAATGATGACAATAGAACCCGTAACTTGCCTAGCATGTACTTTAGCTCTGAATGTTCAGAGAATTTCTTTAGTTTTGATTTTCAATGTATATATTTGGCTAGTTGCTGCATCCAGTATCCTATTCTTGGTTTTTGGGTTCTTTTGTGGTTTTAGTAATGCAGTAGTTTCCAACACGTGTATGGTTTTCGGTTTCTACATTAACACATGTTTCAGAAAATGGTTAGGACTGACTAATCTGAAACAAGCTACTGACAAGCAGAGGTAGATTGTTAGAATTAATTTCACGTTTTTGTTGTGTTTGTAGCTTCTCTTGCATATCAGTCTTTTTGTGGATGCTAAAAATAGTAAGAGTGTAGAAATAAGTGAATTCATTGTTACCCCGGCAGTTCAGAACATTGTGCCACTACCATGACATTTGACTCACTGTCCAGAAATTTCAGTTTTCTTTGAACGAAAATAAATTTGTATTTTTCTGTTAAATGTCTTCTTTTGAACTGACGCAACAATCGCATCACCAATACTTGCTTCCTAGTGCCTAACTATTTTTACTTGTTCCCTTGTGAATTCAGCTGCTCAGGAGTTAGTGTACCCAAATGTTGATGCACCATAGAGGTAGAGGAATATGAGAACAAAGGCTTCTGCATCGGAGTTCGTCTCTTCAGAAAGGAGAAAGGAGAAGTATCGCTGCTTCAGGTACAACGAGACAAAAACTGGACGTGCTTTTCTGCTTTGATAGATTCAGGAAACGAACACAAAGCAGTCCTGTTTTTGGTAATAGTAGGCTTGATGTGCTCTGCAGACTTTTAAGCGTTTTGAATTGGCCTTGAAGTTTCAGAACTTGATAACTGCTGGATGCATTGTGTGAAAAATAGTGCCTGAACGACTTTGTACAGTGACAAGGGTTTTAGTTACCATCGTTACTGAATGGTTAATGTCAAAGTTTTCTGAACTTGGCCTTTTTAGTCATGAGTTGAAAATCACTGTTGTATCGTTTGTGTACTGCGATGAAGCTCTGCTCAGAAGTGCGAACCTGTTCGACAGTTAATAATACATCAGAAATGCCTCTTCCTTCCTTTCTGTTTTATATGAGCAGAAGCGGGAGGTGGCTTGTAAATTTAAGTATGAACCGGTCTAACGTTAGTGTGGAGTTAGTAGTGTGGAACTCTAGCTTTGAAAAACACAGCACATGTGAACAATTTGGAAGACTGGCATTAATAGGAAGTAGGAACGGAGCATTGATTTTGAGTCAAAGTGCAATTATTGTGACGTAAATTATTCAAAAAATTGTTAAATCTAATTGCATGTGGACATTAATAAATAATATACATGAAAAACGACAAATACGTGAAATGCACATACATATTTTTTTTTTTTTAAAATAATAAGAGTTATTTTATGTTCTAAAAACTCATCAAAATTCATTTAAAATTTTAAAAATATAAGACCACTCAATTTTTTTTTTTAAATAAAATATAAATGTGACTATTGGTTCTAGGTTTGGATTTATTTGGAACTTATGTATAATCTTTCGCTTGGAGCGAGTATAAGAGCAGAGGCCATCTATGCTTTCATGACCATGACCGCATGACATGAAGATTTTTATTTGGACAAGTCCTCAATGGTGGACAATCCCAACTCACACCAAAACACTAGAGGCCTGTGTAGTTGACTAGCTGTGTTCTAATGCTTGAGGCCAAGATATAGAACAATAATATAATACTGATGATCGCATGCCACTCCATTTTGCTCTGCAGTCACCTCACTAATCTTGCCTGCTTGAAAAAGATCCTTCTCCACCATCTCTGGACCCACATGCCAGTGGCTGCAGCCTGTAGAGCTGGCAGAAATTGATTCGTCTCCCGGCCCTGTCGCCCTGACTGACTGACCCCACCTGCCAGTGGACAGCTGGCCTGTCCAGCAACCGACCTACACGCTTTGTGTTTCCACCAGAGCCCAGCCCAGCCCAGCAGAAGAAGGCCCATCGCCTTGAAATTCCCCACCCCGCCTTGCTGGCAGGTGCCCAAACGTAACTGCCGCGCAACAAACTCCTCCGTCCTCCTCCTCTCAAAAAAAAAAAAAAACTCCTCCGTCCTCCTCCCCAGTCCCCTTCTTCCTCCTCTCCGGTTTCCCTCGCAACGCAACAGCGCCAACGCCAAGCAACCCCAAGCCCCCGCCGTCGCAGCAAAACAACCAGCGCCGGCGATGGAGTCCTTCCCCGACGGGACGCACGTGTGGCTGTGGATCCGCGGTACCAAGCGTACCTCTACGCCATGGACGACGGGGAGGTCATCGCCTGTTACCCGACCCATAGGACGACGCGGCAGAGAGCGGCGTTGGCGTGGACGGTGCATCGCCTGGTGCGCGACGGCGCCGACTACGTGCTTTTCCAGAGCACCGCCTACGGCCGGTACCTCGCCCAAATCGAGGACGGGTTTTACTTCTTCCGCCCCGTCCAGCGCACCTACGATTCCCCGGAGCAGGTCAACGTCCTGTTTCAGGCCTCCAGGGCGGAGGATGGGTCCGGCGACATCATCGTCAGCAACTTCACGTTCGGCGACTGGTGCTACCCTGACGACATGGACACGCCAATGCGTTGGGTGGTCGAGGCCATCCCCCCAAGACTGCTCCCGCCTGAGCTTCCGCATCCCAGAGATCCGATTCCGGTGAGCTCGCCGTCCCCTCCGCTTCGAACTCCTCGTGTTGGTCTGGGTCTAGAAGGGTTCTTGGAATTTGTTCGACGACATCCCATTCAAAGTCCATGATTTGATTCTTCTCTCTGTTACTGCGATGCAACTCTTCTTTAGCTCAAAAGTTGGAGGAGCAGAGCTCATGGGATCTTGAATTCTTGCTGGTTCGCTTTAGGGAAACAATTCTTGATCAGGAATTCTGAATTCAGAATATCAGAGTCTTTCTTGTCTTTCCATTCCGTACCAATTATCCAAAACTTATTTTCTGTTTGTAGAGAAATTATTTTGCTAGATTTCTTGGGATGTTCCTAACAGAGGTTAAGGGTAGGAAAATGCTGACAGCTTCATTAATTCCTGCTATTCCTTGATCTGCATTAGTTCAGTGGGCTATCGAGTTCTTTTTATCATTGGAATTCATTCTCAGGACTTGTTTCTGAATAATTTGAGCCATGCATGGTTGTATTTTCTTGCCAAATCGTAACAAGGTCTGGTTACATAGGTCTGAACATTTTATTATCATCGCAATGTGTATTTAGACCTCCAATTCCCAGTGTTGTCTCTGTCTGCTTGTTTACGGTTTCCTGAACACTAGCGTAATAGCGTTCTGCTCCATTGCAACAGACTCCACTGGTGCACGTTCTTCATGGTCACCGTATCCAGATCCAGCAGCCGCAAGTGCAGCTTCGGCGGACAATCTACTACGTGCGGGTGGACGATCAGGGGAAGTTCAATATTCCGCTCCAGTGGAGAATGTTACAGTTCGATGGCAAGTCCGTGTTCAACCTGAGGAGAGATTTAGCAGACGAACTGGATGAAGCGAACAACGCCTTAGGCATCACGCTGTGCGTGTGGGCAGGCTCAAGCGGGCGGCTGACTCCTTTGTTCGTCGACCTGCCTCGCAATGAGAGTACCATGTACATCGTTGTCCTCACCACCGGATCCCCAGGTAAGAACTTGCTGATTTTGTTGAGGTAGTCTCTGCAGCACTTGTTACTTTTGTTATCAAAGGTGTTCAGTAGATCAAACTGATAAGAGTACATTTACTAACTTGAATATTGATAAGGTCCGCAGTTCTGTTGTTTGGAATTTGGCACTTTGCTCTGAGTCTGAGAGATTAGTGAACTTGTTGCTGCATGCCAAATGTTTAGAAGATCATTGTGTTACATTGATGACAGTTGAACCTGTAGCTGTAACTTGCCTAGCATAGTAGCATGTACTTAAGTTCAGAAGTTCAGACATCAGAGAGTTTCTTTAGTTTTGATTTTGAATGTATATATATTTTGCTAGTTGCTGCATCTAGTACCCTCTTCTTGAGTTTTTGGGTTCTTTTTGTTGTTTTAGTTACGTAGTTTCCAACATGTGTATGGTTTTGTGTTTCTACATTAACATATGTTTCAGAAAATGAATAGGACTAATCTGAAACAAGCTACTGATAAGCAGAGGTAGATTGTTAGAATTAATTTCATGCTTTTGTTGTGTTTACAGCTTCTCTTGCATATCAGTCATTTTGTCGATGCTAAAAGTAGTAAGAATGTAGAAATAACTAGATTGATTGTTTACCTCGTCAGTTCAGAACATTGTGCCACTATTTTGACTCACTGTCCAGAAATTTCAGTTCTTTCCTGAACGAACAGAATTTTCTGTTTTCTGTCAAATGTCTTCTTTCGAACTGACGCAACAATTGCATGACCAATACTTGCTTCCTAGCGCCTAACTGTTTCACTATTTTTGCTTGTTCCCTTGCCAATTCAGCTGCTGAGGCGCTAGTGTACCCAAATATTGATCCACCATAGAGATAGAGGAATACGAGAACAAAGGCTCCTGCATCGGAGTTCGTCTCTTCAGAAAGGAGAAATGAGAAGTATTTAGATACAACGAGACAAGAAACTGGTTGTGGCTTTCTGCTCTGATAGCCTCAGAAAAAAAGAATACTCAGCAAGTCCTGTTTTGGGGTTTAGGGTCTGATGTGCTCTGCTGACTTTAAGCGTTTTGAATTGGTCATGAAGTTTCTGAACTTGATAACTGCTGGATGCATTGTGTGAAAATAGTGCCTGAAAGACTTTGTACAGTAACAAGTTAATGTCAAAGTTTCTGAACTTGGACATTTTAGTCATGAGCTAAAAATCACTGTTTTTTCGTTTGTGTGATAAAGTTCTCCGCAGAAGTGCAGAGCCTGTTCGACAGTTGACAATACATCGGAAATGACTCTTCCTTTTGTCCCTGTGTATGAACTGGTGTAACACAAGTGTGGAGCAAGTAGGACACTGTTAAAATATGGAACTTTAGCTTTGAAAAAACGGATATGGTCATCAAGCGAAAAGATCGGAAGATGGACAAATAAATTATTTTGTCTTTACATTACAAATAAATTATTTAGATGAAATTATTACAGACAAATAAGTAGTCATTTGAACATCAAGCGAAAACCACGGTAGAAATCCGTTTAAGTAAACGTCATGGTCAATCAATGCTTGGTTGTTTTGTGGAGGAGATTTTTTTTCTCGGCAAATACTTCCGTTCGTGAAGGCAAGAATGTTTGCCGGAAAGATCTCACAGTCGAGAAGGCCTCAACTTCACCTTTGCACACGCGAGTCGTCGGATAGGAGAATGGAACAACGCTGTTCCCTGCCAGCGGCACTGTTCATGGCCCCACAAGCCAGTGTAATTACCCTGACTGGCCCACCTGCCAGTGGACAGGTGGCATTCGGCCACCGACCTCGCTTGCGACTGCACCAGGGACCAGGCACCACCGCAAGTCCGCGACAGAGACCATGGCATGGCCTTGAAATTCCTGGCCCCACCTCGTCGCCGCGCGGCCGTCCGTCCGCCTCTGCACAGGCCGGCGATGGACTTCTTCCCCGACGGGATGAACCTGCAGCCGCGCAACCGCAAGCACGGCGCGTACCTCCACACCGACGAGGACGGCGTGTACATACGTCTCCCCGAGGCTGCACCGCGCCTCCCTGAACACGGCGTGGCAGGTGCACCGCGTCCTGCGCGACGGCGGAAACTGTGACATCCTTTTCCACACTCGCGCTCTTGCCGGAGTACGTCCGCGTTCCTCGCCACGGGCGCCGTTCGCTCGACGAGACGCAGCAGAGCGGGCCATCGGGCTGGTCGCTCACCGCTCACCGGCACGTCAGAGAGGTCCAAGCACACGGCGCCGAGGAAGGCTTCCGCAGGGGAGGGCGCGCCTGCATCCCACACGGGGATCTCCAGCGTGGGCTCCTCCGGCTTGGCGTGGCTGAGTGATGGCGAACACCTGGTTCCATTTGGGGGTTGCCGGTGCGCTTCTCCCACGTCGCGGCCAGTGGGCCAGGCCGCGACGGAGCGAGTGCGGCCGGGCCGGCCTAGACCTTGACGCTTACGGGCCCTAGCTCGCAGACGCGTATGCCGCGCGCCCTCCACGAGGCGCGCAACCTTGTGGCGGCTCTGGTGGTGGCGACGTCACTAGGCCGTGTGGCCCGTTCACCGGCGGCATCATCGGACCCTTCCTATGTCACAGCAGTGATACTGAGTTGCTTGTCCGAGGGCAGCTTCAACAGTTTTTAAATAGCTAGCTAGTTAAGGAGCAGATCTATTAACTATTAAGACATTTTTGTAAATAGCTAACTACAAAAAAGATGAGATATAGAAATAAAAAATAAACGTTATAGTGGAGAGTTATGTGAGAGATATTTCTAAGAGATTGTGCTAGACTAGCTATTTAGAAGTCGCTAGTTATTTGAGAGTCGCTAGCTATTTGATCTCTCTCCTTAATAGCCAATAAAAATATTTCTTTTTTATTATTTTTATATATTGTCTAGCTAGTTATTTGCAAAGATGTCTCGACAACCAATAGAATTCCTCTTAGACTAGCTATTTGACAATCATTGGAAATATCTTTTGCTGATTATCATTTTGTACGAAGTGCCATTAAATTCTTCTCTCTAAAAAGCTACTGCAAAACCATGAATTGAAAAGGTTAGTTTCCACTAATGTTTAGTATTGTCCCTCTTTTAGAAACTGCTAATGAAATGCCCTTAGAGCATCTTTTCCATAATCCACTCTTAATCTTGATTTTTTAAAAGATAAAAAAACTTCTCTCTAACAATTCTCTATATGCCCTATTTAGATCTACCAGGTAAACTTTAGCTGACTAAATTTAGCTGTGATGAATCCAAACGTCCTCTAGATAAACCTAGCTAAACTTTAGCTAGAGGCCAAAATGTAAATAATCCTATTAGTTGTTTTAACCTAGCTAATGGCAGCGAAAAGGCTAGGATCCGTGACACTACCCTTAGCTAAAGTTTAGCTAGGTAAACAATGTAACTAATGAATGATAGCATGGTCAATGTTTTCAATTATCTAAAGGATCCAAACACACCCAACAAAAATTAAGCTAGCTAATTTTTAGCTAACTAAATTTAGCTCTATCAATTAGCTAGGTAAATTTTAGTTAGGATGGATCTTAATGGGCTTAAAACTTCCGGTCTTTCCCTATTTAGGACCCGGGGATCGGAATATCTCCGGCAGTTTCAAAACCCACTTTCAATCTTTATCTTTCTAGTAAGATTAAGATTAAAAAAATAACTGCTCACTAATAATATAACTCCTTATGTTAACTCCCAATCTTTCGGCACTTAGAAAAATCAATGTACTTATATATTGATCGACTAATATAGAGGTGGAATGATATGGGGAAGAATTAGTAGGACATGGTTCTCAAATGTAAATATACAAGAGATGACAAAAAGTATAAAATGGGTTAAGTGATTTGGAAATAGTCTAGGATTCCTAATACAAAATGGTGTTTTATATTTTAGAAGTGGAATTTTGAAATTTCTGAGAAGCTCGACAAATGCACTTCAATTCTTTTTTAACTTACTTCAACCTTTTTTTAGCCATTTAGGAAACTCATTGATTTACCAAATTATTTTTGTTAGAACTATTAAAGATGCTGTGATAAAGCGATGCCTGCTACAGTGAGGTATTCATGGACACAATCGAAGATGCTCTCATAAACGAGCGGACGACCTGCTAGGTATAGAGTCCTTTCTTCTTTGAAAAATGTCGGTCGTTGATGAAGCAGCAAGCATCGCGAATCATGAAACAAAGCAGTGGCCTACCATAAAAAAAGACTGGCCTGGGCTCACAAATTCTCACAATGGCGAAGGCGAACCCTACAGTCGTGCTCATCCCATTCTGCGTTCCAGGCCACCTCACATCCATACTCGAAGCCGGCAAGCGGCTGGTCGGCAGAAGCACCTCCCCCATGTCGCTCACCGTGCTCGTCACGCAGATGACCATGTCCGCCAAACTGACGTCCGACGTCGCCGACCTCATCCGGCGGGAAGAAGCAGAGTCCGGCGGCTTGGATATCCGCTTCGTCCACCTCCCCGCCGTGGAGCTCCCCACCGGCGAGCACGGCGTCGAGGATTTCATCATGCGCTTCATGCAGGTCCACGAGACACACGTCAAGGCCGCCATCTCCGGCCTGTCGTCCCCGGTAGCCGCGGTCGTGGTGGACTACTTCTGCACCACCCTGTTCGACGCCGTCACGCGCGAGCTCGCACTGCCGGTGTACGTCTACTTCACGTCCGCCGCGTCGATGCTCGCGCTCATGCTGCGGCTGCCGGCGCTGGACGCGGAGATGTCCGGGGATTTTGAGGCGATGGAGGAGGGGGCAGCAGTTGATGTCCCCGGGATGCCGGCGGTGCCGGCTCGTCTCATGCCATCTCCCATAATGAACAAGGGTCCAAACTTCGCGTCGTTCGTGTACCATGGCAACCGCTTCATGGAGGCCGCTGGCATCATCGTCAACACGGTGGCGGAGCTGGAGCCGTCCATCCTTGCAGCCATCGCCGCCGATGGTGGCCTCTGCGTGCCTGGACGACGGCACGTTCCAACCGTCTACCCGATCGGCCCCATCCTGGCTCTCAAGCCGCCCGCCGGCGACGGCGAAGGCGAGCAGCTACACGAGTGCGTGAGGTGGCTCAACGCACAGCCGCCAGCATCCGTCGTGCTGCTCTGCTTCGGGACCTATGGCGGTGGCTTCCCCTCGCCGCAGGTCCGAGAGATCGCCGGCGCCCTCGAGCAAAGCGGGCACCGCTTCCTCTGGGTACTCCGCAGGTCGGAGACGACGGATGCCGACGTCGGCCAGGAGCTGCTGCTCCCGGAAGGGTTCTTGGAGAGGACCAAGGGCAGGGGCCTCGTGTGGCCCAAGTGGGCGCCGCAGAAGGACATCCTCGCGAACCCTGCCGTCGGCGGCTTCGTGACCCACTGCGGATGGAACTCGGTGCTCGAGAGCCTGTGGCACGGCGTGCCGATGGCGCCGTGGCCGCAGTACGCGGAGCAGCACCTGAACGCGTTCGAGCTCGTGACCGTCATGGGCGTCGCCGTGGCCATGCGTGTGGACAGGAAGCGCGACAACTTCGTCGAGGCAGCGGAGCTGGAGCGCGTGGTCCGGTGCCTCATGGGCGGGGAGGAGGAGGAGGAGGAGGAGGGGAGGAAGGCGCGAGAGAAGGCCGCGGAGGCCAAGGCCCTATGCCGGAAAGCCGTGGACGACGGCGGGTCGTCGGATTTGACGGTGCAAAAACTGGCGCAACAGATTTGGAACAATCACAACGACAAGGAGAATGCATAGGAAGCAGAAGGCTCCGAACCAGCTGACGTGTCCCACACCGAGCGGAAGGCTCGTGTTTCCTGTTGCGGACGCCCTATGTTGAATAAAGAGTACCGTGGGAGAGCACGCTGAAATACAGAAGTTTGTTTGTTTATCTTGCAAAAATAATGCTTTGTGGTACAATGATACAAATATAACGTGCTGAGCCTGAGCCTGAGCCTGCAAAGTATAGGCTCCGTTCCGCCGGCTGGAGCTGGCTGCGGCTGGCTTTTTTTGAGTCTAGGTGAATAGTGCTTGGCTGTTTTCTTCTACAGCAGTACCAGCCAGCAGCAGCCCGCCGAACGCAGCCATAGTAATCTCATGCATCCCTCGTTGCAACCGCAAAAGTAAACGAACAATCCAGTGTTATAGCCCTCCTTATACCTGATTCTCAGAGCATCCAACACAGACTTTGGTAGAAAGGGGTGTTATCTGTCAAGATCATCCGAGCTAGAGCATCTCCAGAGATCTGCCTCAGTTTTGATCCTCTATACCTTTCTTACACTAGTTAACATGCACGTGCGGCACCCACGTGCCTAGAAGACATTTGTTCATTTCTATTTGCTATTTTTCAGTTTGATTGCCCTTATAATCTTGTCCAAGTTTTTCCACATTTTTTAAACCAACAATATTCTTGTACTTTTAAGTTTTGTTGAATATTCTTGTATTTATAAAATTTGTTGTACATAATTTTTTGTATCTTTTTTTGAATTATTTAATTTCTATAAATTTTATAATTTTTAGTACCACATTAATTTTTATTGTGTACGTACGACACACCAATCTATTTTTTACATATTAATGACTTTTGTTTTAGTTGTACCGTCTTTGTTGTTAGTGTACATTTTTTTATTAGTAGCTGTTCTTTCTAGCAACTTTGTACATGTATATATTCTATTTTCTAATTCTAGTTAGACCAAAATCTCACATACCAACTGGTGGTAGCAGCGAGCAGGCTAACCTAGCCAAGGCCCAACCATCTAGAATTGCTCCTGCTGGCATCGCAATTTTTTCTACAGCGTTGTATCCCTCTTCCCCATTTCTCTCTGGTTCCTCTCCTCCATAACTGCACGTTATCTACCCCAGCTCCAAGCCTCCTTGCATGGTTCCTCTCCTCCATAGGGTCCACAATCATTTCTTGATAACGAGACAGAATTATATTCATAAATAGATAAAAAAATTTACGTGACACAAAAAACATCCTATTATAATATAATGTAAATTAACAGATTACCTACACAAAAATAATAAAGAAGACTTTGAATAATTAGATCATCGTATGCCGTAAGGAAAAAGAACCCAAAAAAAATCATATGTGTACCTTCACAAGCTTTCTATATAAACATGAAAAAAATAATAAATATTATTTTGAATAATAGATCTGTATCTGTGTACCACAGACAAATGAAAAGAAAAAAAAAAATGTACACATGTGTCCCACCACCGCAAGTTTGGCATTGATCCTAGCGTCGGAGATGATGTGGAATTTTGGATGCATGCTATGGACCTCGTTTATGTGCATGCAGATGAGGGTATGGCAAACTTGATAACCGCGATCCGCAAGTCATGTTGAGACGCTGCGGCGTGAATGCGTGATCTTCGTCTTGGCGTCGTACTCCAGCCTCATCCTGCTCTTCTGCTTCTGCCTATTCAAGATCACTCCGACCGGCTCGCCGGCCAGTAACCTCGCCAAGATCTGCTCTCGTTTGGCTCCTCACCTCCTCACCTCGCGCAGCCACTCGCCTCCTGCTTGTCGGAGCCGGGGCCGATCCCGGCCATCTGCGGCACGCCGCCCTTAGCCACCGCTGGCACCTGCTCGACCGGTCGACCCCGCCATCGTCGCGCCTCTGGCGGCGCCGGCTACCGGCATGCCAGGCCGCCATCCCCCAAGCACACACCACCAGGACAGAGCCGTGACTGCCACTCTATGCTGCTGCCGCGACGTGAAGCCGCCGACCGCTGCTCGTCGTGCAGGCTGCGGTGGCCATCCAACGCACGGAGAAACTGCCGTGTGCCCGATTGGGGAAATTTGCCACTTTCTTCCCTGGTGTTTCGTGTGGGGGTGGAGGAGGGCGGCAGTTTTGCGGAAGCGGCGGGGAGGTGGGCACGATGCCGCGAAGAGGAGAAGAAACCGCCATGGGTACACGCGGGCGGGACAGTGGCTGGTGAAAACCGCCATGAGTACGAGTAGAGTGTTGTCGCAGGAGAGAAGAGTAAGATCTTACAGGTAAGATCTATTACAGGCCCACTCTCAGATTAACATGAACCGTTGGATTTAAAGAATCTAAGCCATCAACGGTTTAAATGTTGGGTGGGTAAGTAAATTTTGGGTACAAATAGTTTTCAATTCCTTCACTCCTTTATAGTATAGATTAGGTCAATCCTGAATAAAAGTCACCCTAAATCATTCGTTCCTTCAACAATGAACTTCCTATATATGCACCACCGTGTCTTTCTCTTTCCAGCCCCTTGCAAAGCTTCTTCAACTGATTTTTTTGTGTCATTGGACTGAACCACATGGAAGACCGTGGAGTTCTATTAAAGAAGTCAACTTAGATCTTTGACATAGGTAGTGTTGATGAAGGAAATTTTCATGTGAAATTTCATCTTAGAAATAAATGTGACGGTTTCCAGTGGATTCTGGTGATTGTTTATGGGGCAGCTCAACCTGAATTCAAAGAAGTGTTTCTCACTGAGTCAGTACATGCTTGTAGTAAAATCTCTTTTCCAATGATGAATGGAGGTGAATTCTAACATTATCAGAAACTTGAGTGAAAAGAATAATGACAAGTTTGATAGCTATTGTCCCTTATTCAATGCTATCATAGATGAGTCATTGGATTTGAGGGAAATTGAGATGTCAGGTTGTAAGTATATTTGGGCTAATTCAAGGTCTATACCAACTTTTGAAAGATTAGATAGGGTGTTAGTTAGTACAGAGTGGAAACAAAAATTTCCTTTATCCATCGTTGAAGTCTTGAATAGAGAAATTTTAGATCATACTCATCTGCTACTGAGCTAACACTGGTGAAAGTTCTCAAGTTAAGGATCAACCATTGTTAAAATTTGAGCTTGGATGTTTTTACATAACACTTCTTTGACATAGTGGCAAAGTTATGGAACAACTAGAAAAAAAATTTCATGGCTGTAAAAAGTGGCAAAACAAAATAATAAGGCACATTCTTGAGAGGTTGGACTAAGAATGCTAATGTGGGGTATAAAAAAGGTAGGATTGCCATTGATCTTGATGAAAAGCAAAAAAACACTTCTTAGTCAAAGGAGGTTGATCTTAAGCGAAGTGTTATAGAAAGAATTGCTCAACAATTAAACGAAGAAGAGATAAAATTGGTTCAAAGCACAAAAACTACTAATTTGTTGAAAGGGGGTAGTAATATGAAGGGGGTAGTAATATGAAATATTTTTAGCTGGCGGCTAATGGAAAAAAGATGGAAAACTAAAAATTTCCATCTTAACCAAGAAGAAGTTATTGAAGAGGGTGAAAACTTAAAGAAATTCATCCCAAGGTATGTAATTCATAAATTGTTTCATGTAAAACCACTACTCCTCCATAATATTTCTTTTAGGCAAAAAGGTTGTTTGTGATGGTCTCACTATTCTTAAAAAAATATTATTCACAAAAAAAAAAAAAAAAAGATGGGCTTGTTCTCAAACTAGACTTTATGATAAGGTGAATTGGTCTCTTTTTTTTTTGCAACAAGCCATGAGAATGAAAGGTTTTTTCGCCTGCTTGGTGAAAGTGGATTGATATGATTGTTAGTCAAAGAATTGTAGGGGTTAACATAAATAATGAGATAGGATATTATTTTCTGACTAAGAAAGGATTAAGGCAAGGAGATCCTTTTTCACCAAATCCATTTCAACCTAGTAGTGAATGTTTTGGCAATTCTCACATCTGGAGTAAAAGAGAATCAAGGGACAATTCAGTTCCTTAGTGCCTAACTTGGTAGACGAAGGAATGGTGATCAAACAATTCAGCTTTAATTGCCGGTGCAAAATTTACGAGCGCACAAGTTGGTCACAAGTTACAAAGAAGAACAAACAAGAATCCACATAGCATATAATCTATCCAAATGCAAACATTCACATTTCCACCAACATTGCATATACAAATCATATGATTTTGCCTTCAACGTTCCAAACTACCAAGTCGACCAGGACGATGCCTCAACGACAATGATAGTAACCAGTCATTGACAACAAAAGGGGTACAATAAATAGAGTTAAGAGCAAATTCAAGGCAATCACGATAGATCGCTTCAGAGTTCAACGTTATCCTGATTCTCTAGAGCTTTGCCTCCACATTCTTCAATCTCCATCGGCTCTTGATCTGTCAATCAATAAAAAAAAGCAAATAAATGTGATCCAATTATCTCAATTGAGACTTCCCAGGCAAAATGACTGAACCAAATAGAAAAAGGAAAAAAAAGAGCAAAGTACTAATGATACTAACAAGTACGTGTAAGGTATGTAACACAAAATAGGACAAAAAGTGGGCTGAATAAAAAACTTTGCATTATTGACAATTATTCACTACCAAAATAGTAGGCTTCTCCTAGTATTTTTAAGTATTAATAAAACACTACCACTAGTCATTAGCACATAAAAATCTTACTAGAAGGCATTTGTAGCGAAAATTTATACTAAATTTTAAATGCTAAAACACTAGAAGAATCTTAATTTACTAGAAGAAAATTAAAATTCTGGTTGTGATTAAGGCTGTAGACATAACGTGAGTATACCTGAATACACATTTTTCTCCTGGGTTAAATGAAGCCTGCAAGTAGTAAGGAAAAAATAGTGTTAAAAACATTTTGCAGGCGACACAGAAGACAGACAAGTTTGAGTATGCTCGACTCACCTCTTCTGTTGCCGAAGGAAGGCACGGGAGATGGCATGCGCTGTTGTACGGCCAAATAACTTGCTGCTCCTGCGACGCCTTTGAGGTCCTCTTTTTTTTTCATATACATAAGAAAAGCCAGCAGAGGCAGTACTTTATTTAGTGCCATTAGACAAATTAAACAAAGCAAGGAATAAAGGCATAATACCAATATATATGATTTTTTAGTGCAATATATACACATGGATTTGATTGAGAGAAAAAAGAAGCTGGAAGTCAGAGATGATCAAGTTGCGAAGAGAGAGCAAATAAACTTACCCAATCAGGGGAATAACCTCCCATGGCTTAGTGCGTGGTAACTTCAGCATTTTGCTTTTCAACTCGGGACAATTGGCAACCAAGCGCATGGTTGTATTCACCGCGTTCGGTGCGACCGTCTTCCAGAGCATGGAGGCCCTGCATTAAGAATAATTGCTGAATATATAATGACTGACAGTGACAGACAGACAGACATGGCATGGCAAACCTAGCTAGCGAAGGAAGACGATCAGATGACCGACCTGGGTTGATCGGCCTGCATTTTGTGGAGGACTTTCTGGAACCTCGCATAGAAGGGGTCGCGCGAGACGCTCTCATCGTCGAATCTGGTGGCGTAGTGCCTGGCCTCTGGGCCTCCGGCGGCGACGGTGGCGAGGGTCAAGGCGTGGTGCAGGTGAACCATGAGGCGCGTGCACTCGTCGCTCCAGTCCGCCGGTGTGGGAACGAAGTCCTGCAAGTAGCCGTCCGCCTCCACCCACCGCCCCATCTCCAGCAGGTGCTTCATGTAGCGCGCGTCGAAGAAGACGCCAGTTGCGCTCTCTAGCCTAACAATAAATAAATAGAATTATTATTAATTACTCCAGGCGATTGGCAAGAACTAGATCCTACTACCACTCTAGTCTAGATTAGAACCACCGGTACACCATGCATGTTGGTAAAAGAAGGAAAGCGCGCGGCAACGGACGTACTCGTGGGCAACGGCGACGAGGCCGTGGCTCCTGAGGAAAGAGAGCATTCGGCGGAGTCGAGGCCGCAAGGCCATCAGGCCGCTTGGATAGTAGACGCGCGGACGCAGCCACATCGCCGTGACGTCGAACAGATCGATACCCGCCGCCGCCGCAGCCGGTGTCTTTGCTCGTAGATTAGAAGAGGATTTTTTTTTTAATCAATTAGAAGAGGATGTTGGTTGGAACTTGGAAGGCACAGATCGGAGTGCTGGGCGGTGGATATATTATATACGTACTCCCTCCATGTTGGTAATAGAAGTCGTTTAGGATAGCGACACGGTCTCCAAAGTATAACTTTGACTTCATATTTTTATAAAAATATTCATCACAAAGTGATATATTTATACTTTTATGAAAGTATTTTTCAAGACAAATTTATTCATATGGTTTTCACATTTCTAAACTTAACAACTTTAAAATTGTTCATGATTTATGTTCCTAATGTTTGACTCAAACCTTGTCCAAAACGACTTCTATTTCCTATACGGAGGGAGTATATGGGTAACCAGACAGACACATCACAAAACGTACGGAAACGGAAAAGGGTACGTAGTACGTACGATACAACGAGTCCGCACCTCAACTCATGACACGTGCTCGTAGAGCATGTCCACTTGGCTCCGTACTTCCAGTGCCGATCGGTCCCCACGTTCACGAGGCTATGCGCCTTGGGTCCCGGGAAGCGACACGGGAAGCGTTTTCCCGGATGGAAAACGCCGCACCGCTGTCCGGGAAACGGCCGCGTCGGCCGGAATCTCGCCCGCCGCCGACGCCAAAGGTGGCGTCGTAAGGCCCGTGCGCTTCTGCGGCCACGTGGCGCGGTGGGGCCCAAGGCTTCGTCGTCTTCCTGGGCGGGGGAGGTTCTTCGCGCCGGGAACAGGGAGGGAGGCGCCGGGAGGAAGAGGGGCGCCAGGGGAGGAAGAGAGGTGGGCGGCCGCCAGCGCCGCCGGCCGCCAGGCACGAGCGCCCGGCCGCGCCGCCGCTTAGCGCCGGCTGTGCGAGCCGCGGCGGCGCGCCAGGCCGCGGGTCTGGCGCGAAGGCCCCAGCGGCTGCCGTCTCCCCATGGCCGCGCGTGAGGAAGCGACGGAGGACCGGCTCGCCGGGCGGTCGGCGCCGCGCTTCCCCCCGGCCCGCCGCCACGCGGGCGCGACCGACTTCGTGCGTCGTCCGCACGCCGCACGCTCGGCCGGCCCCCCCCGCGCACTCTCGCCGCCCCGCCGCGACACGCTGGCTCGCCTACCTCGCGCGAGGATCAGGGAAGCAGCGGACGCGGGCGCTCAGCCGAGGGCCCGGACCCGCCGGGCCGGGAAGTAGCGCCCGCGAGCTCCGTGACCGGGAAGAAGTGCCGCGGGCCGAGGCGGCGCGCCCGCCGGGGCCAAGGCCCGGCCCGCCCGTCGAGAGCTCCGCGCCCGGGAGCAGCGCCGGAGCTCCGCTGGGGCCGCGCGCGAGGATCCGCCGCCGCTGGTGCTCCCGCCTGGCCTCATGGTCCTCGAGTCCGCGGCCTGGGCTGCACCCGGGAGCGCGGTGGTTGGCGGGCGGGATTGGTGGCGCCAAGCCGCCCGCACCTCCCATGGCGGCTCGCCGCCCGCTTCTCGCCGGCCTGCCCGCCGAGCGGAGCAGGAGCAGGCAGCGGCGAGCGGCGCCGCCGCGAGCAGGGGAGCAGGCGAGCCGCGCCCACTCCCTCGCCGCCCGCTCGCCGAGCTCGGGAGCAGAGGAGCAGGAGCTGCCAGGTCGCGCCGCCCGCCGGTCGCCGATTGGGGATGGGGAGAAACGAATGGATAGAAGAGAGAGAAGAGGGAGGAGAGAGAATGGGGAGGGAGTCCGGTGGGGGAGGAAAAGATAAAATAAACTGACGCGTGGGTCCCACTGACATAGAGTAGAGATATAAAGGATGGACGAGTGCAGAAGGAAGTGATATAGAGGATGAAATCTTGATGATCAGGACGGAATATTCCTTTTAAAGGATCGTTTTAGAGTATGACGAGTGCGGATAGCCTCAGCTTTGCGTGGCGCTTGGCTCTCACACACGTTGATGAGTCTGAATCGCCACTTCGTCACTGAAAATTCCGCCCGTGGACTAGCAATTTAGTTTAGTTTTTCACAAGAAAAAGGAGAAATATATTAAGGATCTGTTTGGTTTATGCCTAAACTTGCCACACCTAACTTCCGTTAGACTTTGACAGCCATAGAAAGTTCGATGACTAAAAACGGAGCTAAATTTATGGCAAACTTTGGCATAAAAATAAGTGTATAACGCGTGGAACAGAGTGCTAAAAAAATTTGATATGCCATAGTTACAAAAGTGAACCAAACGTATGCCTAAGAAACTGTACCACGCCAGACTTGCGGCATGGCACGTTTTTGGCCACGAACAGACTCTAAAACTTGGTATTATATATACATCTCCAAAATATATATGAAAAGTCTAAAAGAATTATAATATTCTATCTTGATTGTTTTCATTGTCTTTCCTTAGTGGCTTTTCTTGACGTAACTAAATTGGTCGGTTTGTTTGGTTGGTGTGATATTCGGTTTCCACATATCAGCAACCGAATCGGTGTTCAACATAGTAAAAGACTGACGAGTTCGGTTTCAGTTTCCACCGAATCAACCTCGTTTAGATTGCGAAAAAATTTCAACTTTGCAATTGTAGCACGTTTTATTTATATGTAGTAAATATTGTTTAATCATAGACCAACTAGACTCAAAAGATTTGTCTCATGATGTACAACTAAGGGCCTATTTGTTTCACTAGGACTAAAGTTTAGTGACTAAAGTTTAGTCTGTTTTAGTCCCTAAACTTCCAAACACCTCTTGCTTTTGAAAGTACTAAACTTTAGTAGCTTTAGTCGAAGGGGAGGAACTAAAAAGGACTAAAGTTCAAGTTGTGAGAGCACATGCCTCTCTTTTTAATCTTGTTTTTAGTCCCCTTTTAGTCGCTTTAGAACCAAACACACTAGGACTAAATTTTAGGGACTAAAGGAAACAAACAGCCCTTAAACTGTGTAATTAGTTATTTTTTATTTATATTTAATACTCCATGCATACAGGTTAAAACTTGATGTAATGGAGAGAGAATGAAAAAATATGCCATCTAAACAAGCCGAGCTGCACGCCCCACTCGCCTACTCGCTGCCTTGCAGTCACGCTCGAGCCACCGAAGCCGTGAGCCCGCCTTGCAGTCACGCCGCCGCGACCCCACCTCTTACTCGCTCCAACACCGTGCGTGACCCCGCCGCCTCGCGCTCGCTCCTCCGTCGTGCTCCCGCCGCCGCCGCCGCCGCCCTCAAGCCTTGCTCCCGTCACCATACACAGGGATAGGGTTGGGTTTTGGGGGCACAACGACCTGGCGTCTTCGCAAATCGCGAGTGGTGTCTGAGTTGAGTTGTGTGGGGTGGAGGCGTTGGGCCAACGTGGGCTGGATTGGGGAGTGCTGACGTGGGATGTTCGATGCGCAGCGAGACTTGCCCAGCCTGTTTGGTTTACTCGATTTTTCGGTTTGTCGTGCTCCTAAAACTGAAGTCAAAACCGAGAAACGAAAAAATTGATATTTTCAGTGATAGGTGACTTGGCACGCATGTTTGTATTTTTCTGGATTTATTTCAGGATTTAACGGTCTTATGCTTTCGAGGGATAGGCGACGTCTTCGTCGGCATGATGAGGGCATCTGTTGTAACCGTCAATCTCGATATCTGCCGGCCGGTCGTTCAAGGGTGCTTCATGGGAGTAGGGTTTGCATAAGTGTGTTCATAGGGACACGAACAAAGCTACATGAAGGAGAAACAGGATCATGGCGCCCCTGCCATCACTAATTCTCCACCAAATGAACAGTAATATGGCTACTGTTTATACTCCCTCCGTTTTTTAATAAGTGTCACATTAAGTTTGTTCTAAGTCAAATATTGCAATCTTTGACCAACTATTTTTTAAAAATTCTTATAGTTTCATCATATATGAATTATGTATTATGATAGTGTTTTTCATGATAAATCTAAAAATATAAATCTTATAACATAAAACTATATGAATTTATTAAAAATCAAAGGTCAAAGATACGAAGTTTGACTTAGAATAAATCTAATGTGACACTTCTCAATAAAACGGAGGGAGTACATTTTTAGTCAAAATTAATGAGACCGCCCCCTCCCCCTCAATTTGAGCTCAAGCTTTGCCGCTACATAAGGGTGAGATGCGTGTGTTCACAACGTCTACGTTATATTGTGTAATTCTAAAAAAAAAAAACTTGTGTCTAAAAAATTAACCGACCTATTAGCCCTTCTATTTGAATGCATTAAAGCTCATTTGATCTAATTTTAGCTAGCCAGTAATTAGCCCCTAACCCAATCAGAACCGGGCATAGCGGAGAAGGCCACACCCTTCGGTCTCATAGGCCAAATGCTGCCGTGGCGGTAAGTTAACGAAGTTTCTCGCAAAGCTTACAACATGATAGAACATGGCCTTTCAGTTCATTTAGTGCATCAGGAACCTGGTTTATCATCCAATAGAGATGGAGATGGTAATTAAAACCAATGGTATTGTGCATTATTTCCACATAATGCTCTTACCAACTTATAAGCTTTGAAAAGTCAGCAGAACCTACGAAACCTACTACTGAAAGCATAAGGAGTTCATGAGTTTTATGAAGCTATCAGAAAAAAAGAAAACAAGCAGTTCTCATCCCATTTTATCTGAAGCAGCGGTACTCTTGATTTTCTGAAGAGATGGATTGTGATATTCGCTGTCCGAAATTTCCCTCTCGTAGTCCTCTACAGTGCATCGACATTTGGGTGCTGCAACCCCAAGCCACTGAATTTGCAAGGGAACAAGTGAAATCAGGGATACCGTTAGGCATTATAGGCAGCATATATTATTGATGCAACTGTTGCAACAGTTTAAGGCATCAACCTATTGGTTGACAAGTGGAAATAACTGAAATTCCTGGACAATCAAACTGCAAACAGAACAGAACCTTGAAATTTTTCTATCAATATAATTGCATTTATCTATAGCTTGCTTCAGATTAGGATTACCATTGTTGGCAAACCACCCACATGACTCAACTCTAAAGAACCCAAAAGCTCCGGTGGTACATGCAGCAACTATATATCAAAACAGCAGAAAGTCTCTTTGAACATCTGAGCTACAATGGACAGTATTCAAGTTAGATCCTATTGTCATCAGACATCAGGATAACACAGATATACTGAACAAAAAAGCTCGCTAATCTCTCAGAACTCCTGAGAGTATATGATCTACATTCCCAGCTTTCAACTGACTATTCAATACACTATGATGCGTAATAAGACTGAAGTACACAGCATTCAAGTTAGTATATCAAGGTCATCAGTATAATCAACATTAATGAAGAAACTGGAAAGGTCTCACCTGGCGACTCGGTTGTGCAAGAAGCCAAGAACATGCCAAGTTCTCTGTGAGGCAGGTTGGTAATAAGAGGGATCAGAGGCCCCAGGGAGGCAGCTCAGACCCACAGCGTGATGGCCAAGTAATCTCCATGCTGGTTGTTCGCCAAGGCAAGGCTGAGTTGGAACACTGATCAGTGGTCGAACATGAGCATTCTCCTAGCAAGGGGTCCAAGCACTCGAAACTTTCCACCTGCACGTACTCGAACATTGACAGCAACGTCCTGTTGCAATGGAACACAGATCGACAGAGAAACGAAAACATGATGATGAAACTGAATACACATCGCGATGGAACAAGGATGAAACTGAATACACATCGCGATGGAACAAGATGTTCAGACCTATACATAACCATTCTGTTCAGACAAAAAAGAAGGCTGACTAATCCTAATTGTGATCTGTACACGAACTGAGAACTAAGATGAAAATAACTGAAATTCAAGATATCAACCTATTAGTTGATAAGTGGAAATAACTGAAATTCCTGGACAATCAAACTGCAAACAGAACAAAACCTTGAAATTTTTCTATCAATATGACTGCATTTATCTATCGCTTGCTTCAGATTAGTATTACCATTTTCTCAAACACATGTCAGCAAACCAACCGCATGACTAAACTCTAAAGAACCCAGAAGCCCCGGTAGTACATGCAGGAACGATATATCAAAACAGCAGAAAATCTCTTTTAACATCTGAGCTTATTTGAACCGTTTCTTCCAATGTACAGCATTTTCAGATTAATGCAATCCAAACAAAGCATAGAATTTCTTCAAGTAAGCACAACTCAATGCTTGGATATAAAATAATAAATACTAAGAAAATAATGCTGAATGCAGCTACTATTTTACTGATCTCTTTGCACCACAAATTAGCTGCAGAGTTACAGTGAGCTATGCTACACATTACTGGCCAAACCCAAGCTATGGTTTGTTTTGTACCACATCAGTACGGTCCACTGAACATCTGTCACCAACCCACCGTATGTTCAACGAAAATGCAGAGATCACTCACCCTGTGTCCGGATGACGAGGATGATGTCCTCCACCGCTCCACGGTTTCCTCGTTGCGAGGCAGGTCCACGAGTAGCGGGGTCAGCCGCCCGTAGCGGCCGCCCTGGACGCACATCAGGTTGCGGAAGAAGAAGAGCAAATTGCCTGTGTGGCGCGCCACCTTCGCTCTCAGCTCGAACATGGAGCGGCCTTGGAACCGGAACGTGGCCCAATTGTCCAGGAAGTTCCCGTAGTTGTCCGCCCGCAAGAACCGTATCGTCCGCTGCAGCAGCACGGGCTCCTCGTGCAGGAGGAACAGGCTACGGAAGCCGCCTCGATTATTCTGTTACCATGGAAACATGCTCGTGTTTAGGAGGAAACCAGAACATACAAGTAGACAACACTAGTTGTGATTTCTGAACATTGCTGAATGCACATTGTAATGGGAACGAGATTTTCAGACGCAGGCAATCAATCAGGTTAACCATGATCTAGCAAGAAATGACCAAATACTGAAAACTACGACCCAAATATACTGATGCAGCAGAAATTCTAGATACATGTATCATTATTGCTGGGTCAAATTCTAAGGATCAGCTCCTGCTGAAACCAAATGGTAAGGCGAATAGGACCAAAAACTACTCCTCCCAGGGCTCCAAATGCAGGGGGTGCAAGGATTCAAGAAGCCAGACTCAAAAGGATTCAAGAACCCAAATCTATGTCTCCCTAGTAGCTGGACCTACAGGAACATGATCCCAGGACTCTAGAAGTGGTAATCTTGGCGCAGAAATGATCCCAGGAAGACTGCAGAAAAGCAATAATCACAATTGGTAGTTCTTGGAAAACGAAAAACCGACGGAATCAAAGAAACATCCAGCGCTGGTGCTTCAAGTACAGGTCCCAGAAATCCAATCGGCATCGTACGATCCATCCAAGAACCCTGCTCCGCCCAAACCAATGCGAGAAGCCGAGCCAAGGTGCAAGGCCGCAAGGCAAGATGGGTCTCGGGATGGGAGAACTCACCGGAGTCCGCGCTGGAAGTGCTGGCGGTTGGAAACGTGGCGCAGCCGGACGTAGCCGCCGTCCCCGGTGCCGACGGCCTTCCGCAGGATGGGGTCCACGTCTTGGTCGTCGTCGCCCAGGTCGACGCGGTGGCCGAGGTGCCCCGGCGGCGCTGGGTTGTGTGAGGCCGCGAGGTACCGGCGGTAGGCGGCGCCGTGGAGGAGCACGCTGGTGGAGCCGTCTTGCAGCGTGCAGGATGCTGACGGGACGGCGGCGAGTGGGGTGGGGGTTTCTTGGTGCTGTAGCTTGGTGGAAAACGAGAGAAGCAGAACAAGTTTGTGGCGAGCGGTTACGGAATTTTTTTTTTAAATAATATTTTTTTAATGATTAATTGTGAATCTAGCATGTGCTTGAAAAAAATTGTAGATCTAGTACCGTCATCGGCGCCTAAAAGGCCGATATATGGCATATCGGCCTCTAGAGAGCCGACAGGTAGGCTGTCGGCGTTCCAAATGGCCGATAGGTCTTTCCACGTGGATTCCACGTGGGTGGGTACGACTGTACCGTAGGAACTATCGGGCCGACAAGCCTATCGGCGCTTGGAGGGCCGACAGGCACCTGTCGGTCATCCACCGGCCGACAGGCCGTAAAAACGCGCACAGTAGAGCAGCCGATTGGATTGGAGGGACACGCGATTGGATTGGAGGGCACAGGAAGAAAGCAGGGCCATGATTGACTGGTCGTTGTCAGGAAAATAAAACGTACTGTACTCAACTGTTGGACCATACCATGTCAGGAAAAGATGGCTATGGTGCACTGTTGGACCATACTCCTTGCTTTTTTATCCACCGTTCTCGCTTCATGAGAAATAAAACGTACTCAACTTTTACTAAATATTTATTAAAACATATTAATATTCAGAATACATCATTAATATCATTGCATAGATCTTTAAATTTATTTTTTTATAATAAATTTATTTAGAGATAGAAATGTTAGTAATATTTTCTATAAATCTAGTCATAGTTAAAAAAGTTTGACCGGTCGTTTGGATCCCGAGGCTAAAATTTAGTTCTTGTCACATCGAATATTGGGATGCTATTTTTCTAAACTGAACATGAGTTAATTATAAAATTAATTACATAGATGGAGGCCAATTCGTGAGATAAATTTATTAACGCTAATTAATCTATCATTAGCATATATTTACTGTAGCACCATATTATCAAATTATGGACTATTTAGGCTCAATAAATTCGCCTCGTAAAAATAGCCTCAATCTTTGTAATTAGTTTTTTTGTAACTAGTCTATATTTAATACTTCTAATTAGTATCAAACAATCAATGGGGCAGGGACTAAAGTTTAGTTGTGGGAACCAGGGATTTGAGTTTATGATAATTTCAAGACCCTAGGCTGAACTGAAGTGAGTGATGGGACGTGCCATCATCACCGACGTCCAACGAGCAGTGAGAAGTTATGAGGCCAACCAACCTCATGAAACAATAATGAATCGGCTTGCCTCACCTAGGCATTGAAAAAATATTCTCGTGCCATCTCATGCCGGATGTCGAGATTCTCTGCTGCATATAATGTTTATAAATATGGTTCTGAGACTCTGCTGTATAAATATTAAATAATTAAATATTAAATAATATTATATTTGTATAAATATTTATTATGAAATTATAAATTATATAAAATAATTTAGATTAGTGAATAAATAAACTAAAGTATTAAAAGAATTTACAACAACAAACATATTAGGTTTAAACTAAATCAAAAAATACTAAAATTAATTTAATCTTTACGTATATATCATTAATAACTCGTGGCTGCTTGTGTGGCACCCAATTCGCAAAACCAGCCACGAATCAACCACTTCGTGTTTCTACCAGCAGTACTGTAAGAGAGGGCAAAAAAAAAAAAAAACAAGGATCAAAAGTTACTACTCCGAGTACGTCACTGGACAGCTACTGTGAGCTACTGCTACTGCCACCTACTGCCTGGACGCTGGACACTGGACAGCTACTGCCTGGACACTGGACAGCTGACACCTGCTAGTAGTACGATGACGCGACGTGGTAATTAGCTTACAGCAAGGCCTATCGGCCACCAGGAGGCCGACTGGCTAGTCGGCCAGCAAGGATCCGACTGAAGCGAGCCTATCGGCCGTCCAGCTGCCGACGGGGTCCGCTATCGGCGCCGACAGGCTTTTTTTTCGGTAGGCGTCGGCTGCCACGTCGTCGCCACGTAGGTTTATCGGCTCTTGAGAAGCCGACAAGCTGCTGTCGGCCTTCCAACGGCCGACAGGTGTTATATTTGCGATTTTTATATAACAGCTTTTAGATTCGCAATTAATCATTAAAAAAATATTATTTTAAAAAAAAATTCAGCGGTTACGGTCCCGTCGGCTGCCGTCCGCTGCCATCCGGACCCACAGTAGGACCTCGGTCACTGACGTGTGGGTCCAGTTATGGCGAGCCCACATGTTTCCGTCGCCGACCTTCCGTTGAAGGGCCAGTAGCGCGCTGTTTATATATAGATAGATAATTGCATTTTCGCACATAACAAAAGTTTCTCTCCCTGATTTTGCCTCCGTGAAATCTATCGAGTTCCTCTACCGTTTCCACAGTTCGTGTCGTGTAGTTTGTGACAATGGAGGGCGAAGGTGACCGTGACGTGGAGGCCGGCGGCGGAAGCGGCAGCGGCTGGTCTCCTCCACCGCGCAACGACGGGCCCGGCTCCCCGACGACCGAGGAAGACATCTGGTGAGTCTCCCTCTCCCCGTTCTTGCTTGGTCCCGGTTTCTTGCTTGTTGGACCATTTTCTGAGAGATCCTGGCAATTGTTGACGACACGTATGATCAGCGGCGAAGCTAGAGCGAAATGATGGGGGGTGCACCACTTAATTCATAACTACACTGATCGATATGATGTTCAAGCAAAAATAACATAACTAATGTGCCACAACCATATTTTAATATCAAATTCGACTTCTGGCAATAGAGATAGGATTTTAGTTGGAACACAGCACTCACCATTTAACCAAAAAAAGTGTATTCATTGATAGAATGCTAGAATCATGAAGAAAACAGCCCATATAGCAAAATCTTTGATCCAGGAGAGGAGACCATGATGAAGATCCCAGTAGCCTAAAAGGAAAGAGAACAAATAGGTCAATTATTTAGCAAATAAATTGTAGAATTATCGACTAAAAGTAGATACATTGCATTACCTATTAGAGATCATATTTCCGCCCTTTTCCTTCCATAGTCATGAAACGACGAACCACAGCCTCGTTGCTAACTTTCTTCATTTCTTCAATTTCATGCTTGTCACAAAACTCATTCACTTCAGCTAATAATTTGTCCCACCCATCTCTTCTAAGGTTATTCAAATGGAGTCTAGTTGATTTCACACATCCAATGGCATTAACAATGTCTTGATCCCTTGCGTTGCAATGCTAATGACAAGGCATTTGTGGCGATTAATGTAGTCAACATGAGATGCAAATAAAAGGCAAAGTCAAATGATTTGAAGTATACTAGAAGATTTGATGCTTGATCTCTATTTTTCCAATCTCTGTCATCCTTTTCAACAACTTTTAGTACTTCAACTATTGTCGGAAACATGTTGACTAAACTTTTAAAAGTTTTGTAATGAGAACTCCAACGAGTATCTCCAGGTCTTTGAAGGCATTGCTCTTGATTTAATCCTGTCCCGGTCTCAAGTTGCCCACAACCTAATGCTTTTGTCACTTGTTCATGGTTAATATCTCTAATCATATCTCGTCTCTTAGCTGATCCACCCACCACATTTAATAAGATAGAAATCATGCTTAAGAAATTGCTTGTGCCCTTATGTTTTCTCACAACAGCCACAATGACTAATTGAAGTTGGTGAGCAAAACAATGCACATAATAAGCTGTCCTACTTTCTCTCATAATCAGTGATTGCAAGCCATTGAACTCACCTCGCATATTGCTAGCACCATCATATCCTTGGCCTCGGCATTGCTTTAAGCTTAGTTTAAACTTTGCAAGTAGAGAATCAATAGCTGACTTTAAGTGAGACGAAGTTGTTTCAGTCACATGCACAACACCAACAAACCTTTCTTTCACCATACCACATTTGTCAACATACCTGAAGACAACAGCCATCTGTTCTTTGCAAGAAACATCTCTTGACTCATCAACTAGCAAGCAAAACACATCACTGCCAATTTCTTCAAGGATAGAGTGTACAATCTCATTTGCAAAACATTCAACAATGTCCCTTTGAATTTCAGGGGGCTAGCAAACAACTATTAGCTGCAGCATTTGTACTCACTGCTGCGTAACTCTGGATCATGTTGTGCTAAGCAGTCATAAAACTCCTTGAAGTTCCCTCTGTTGTTGGATTCTAGTGACTCATCATGGCCGCGAAAGGGCAATCCTTGCTTCAACAACAGCCTAGCTGTATCAATGGATCCATTCAACCGAGTTAAATAAGCCTTCTTAGCTGTCTCACTTATATGATTGTAAGCAACATCTATGTGCTGCTTTCTCTGTAACAGATCGTCGCACTTCTTCATTGCATTATAATGTAAGCCACCAACATCACCAACATGTGACTTTAACCTTCCTTTCCTATGATAACCATTCCAACCATTAACTACAAATGATTCATATCCTGCATCCTTCTTTTCTCTGAATAAGAAACAACAAAAGCAATATGCTCTGTCCTTTGACTCACTATATTCAAGCCAACTTCCAAACTCATCAAACCATTCCGGGATAAATCTTCTCGGCTTGTCTTCAATATCTGACACAGGAAAATTACATGTGCGAGGCTGGCAAGGTCCATTTTCCAAATATTTTCTTCTCACCTTTTCTCTATAGTTAGGATGGTAAGCATCAATTGGTTTTCTCAAGCCTGGATCATATTTAATCTCCTCTTCCCAATTGAGATCATCTACACATGAATTTCTGTTATTGTTGGCAGCATCTATGTCTGGAGCTTTTCGTTTATAAAACCTCTCCATGATTACCTATCATTTGCAAATTGCAAGCATAATCAAATTGCAGATCCATACTATTATAAATGTATAAGCATATACTAAAAAGAGAAAACCCCCATTAATCACTAACCCAATAACCCTAAAATAAACAGCTACCTACTCAATTTCATCATATTTCCAGGAAGAATTGAAATCGGATGTGGGGCTTAACTTGATTGAAATACATCATAAATAAATTGGGGGTTTGATTCCTTGCCTTTTCTTTTGGACCAGAAGTCCAGAACAGAGAGAGGCCGTGAGGATGAGCGCCCTCACATCGTTGCCGCGGCCAGTGGGCGCTCGGCTCGGCTCGACGAGACGACGGCAATGGCAACGAAGGGGAAAAGGCGCCGGCGTCAGCGAACAGCAGGGATCGAGGGTCGTCTCGGGCGTGGTTTGCGTCGCTGCTTTCGCTTGGCTCGCTTGCGTCGGCGAGCCGCAACGCCGCGACCTCCCTCGCTGCTTTCATGCGGACTCTCGCTTCCTTGGCGCTGCCACGCCGAGAAATTCCCATCGAGACTTGGCAACCTTCTCCCGGAAGCCAGCTGCGTCGTGGGCTTGGGCCGGTGGGGGTGCACCTTTTTTGGGCGGGGGGTGCACAAGCGGTGGAAATTTCCTCCTCATAAGGTGACTTGAATTTGGCCTGGGTGCCTGGGCATCCAGCGAGGTGTGAACGTGCCTTCGCCCGTGAGCTTCCATATGAATCACCAGACGCCTGAGGCTTTCCTCCTGGCAATTAAAGAGATTCCCACACAACTTCTTTTTTCGCGATTGGGGGGGGGAAGGGCCCCGTTTTTCATTAAGAGGATAGCATCGAGTTCAAACAACAAGAGCCCAGCGGCGATACAAAGGCGAGGGGCCTATGGACGCCGAGGGGAGACCTAAACTACTGAATTCAAGGGAGGCGATTACACAGTAGTAAAATGTTGCGACCAAAGGAGCTCAAGGGCAGACATGGGAGCATAACCGGCTGAAGCCCAGTCCACAGCCTCAGTGGTGACCGCGGCGACGACGGCAGGAACGGTCGAGGCCCGTAGCTCGAAGACTCTAGCATTCCTCTCCTTCCAGATACTCCAGGCGATCAGGAGCAGTAGCGAGTCGAAGATCGGACGGGATGCCAAGTCAATCCTTCGGCGTTGCTCCACCCACCATGGTCCAAGCTCTGCCTCGGCCGGTGGCACCAGGTTGGACAGCTGAAGTGGCGACAGAAGCTCGAACCAAACCTGGCGAGCGAAAACGCAGCCCAGTAGGAGGTGCCCGACTGTTTCCACATTTCCCACACAACTTCATAGACGTAAACAAACATGCAGGAACAAGAACTGCCAAACATGCAGGAACAAGAACTGCATCAGGTTCCAAGACTCACCTTTTCCACATTAGGAACTGCTGATGCGATAGGAAGAGCCGGCGCCAGCCCCCTCGTCGTCGTGGGGATGAGCTCCACCAGCAAAGCAGAACCATCCAACGGAATCGTCAGACCACTCGCGCAATTCAGAAGCAACAAATTGTTATTCCTCTGATGAATCATCCAGTGCAGAGCCGCGGTGCAGGATGCGATGCACCACCCGCCACGCCACGTTCAGCGAGCCGCCATGCGGGTGGAAGTTGACATTCACCCCATCCTCGTCGGCGTGGAGGTACAGGCCGGTGACGCTGCCCCGGAGTCGCATGTACGCCCTGTCGCGGAACTGCTCCGTCGTCGCCTCCTGCGGGTTCTCTGCAACGGCCAAGGAGACACCACCGTACCTGCCGTGGGCACGCAGGAGGCGGTTGGAGACGTGGCGCAGGAGGACGTAGCCGGCATCCCCCGAGCCGACGGCCTCCCACAGGACGCCGACCATATTGAGGTCGCAGTCTCCCAGGACCACTCGGTGCC
>JADLZL010006876.1:0-52695 GCA_015844335.1 Chrysopogon serrulatus | reverse complement strand
TCGGATTGTGGGCCCAGGGCGGATTTGCCCCCAGTGTAGATTTGGGTGCGCGCTGGTGAGGAAGACGGCTGCCGAGGTAGGCATGGGTGCGGAGGAGATGGGCGTTGGGGGAAGACAGCCGCCAAAGGAAACGCCGGTCGCGCGTGGGCGTGGGCTAGCTGCATCGTGGCATCCATGGAGGCGCGGGGGGGCCGGCGGGGGGTGGCGCAGAGGCTCCAGAAAGGGCGGCGCTGAGGCAGGGATGCGATTCAACGCCAATGCTAGGAGGCATCGTGGCTGCAATGGGATAAGGTGCGGGCGTTGCGTTGCGAGGTGAGGCCTGGAGCTGCGGCTTGCGATGGGATAAGGTGGGATTGAAAGAATTAAATAAAGAGAAACAAAAGCAAAGGGAAAAAAGAAAAACAAGGGTATTTTGGACCTTTCATCCTTTGTTATCAGGAAGAGAAGCTGTTTTGCCAAACGGTCTTCAAAACAGCTTCAGCTCTCTACGTGAATCTGCTCCAAAGGTAAAGCTATAACTGAAGTTGTTTTAACTGGAGCTGGAGCCCTACCAAACAGGCCCTAAATCATATGCCCATGTCAAAATCGCTTCAAGCGACACGAGACGGCACAGTGACCGACAGCCATGGTGCGGGTTGGGGAGACGACGGCGTGGGCGAGGAAGGGTGCCAACGCCACGGCGAAGCAAGGCGGGAAGATGATGATAGCTCGAGCGAGGCCGGCGTAAATGAGGTTAACGCGGATATGCGAAGAGGCGCTGAGACAGGGCAGCAGTGTCGGGCTATGTCTAGATGTAAAATAGAAATCAAAGTATCTAGATTAGAAAAGTCAGAACATTTTATAATTTACAAAATTGAAATGGGTGGAGTAGTTATTTACTAGCATTTTGTTTCCACTTTCTATTAACACTTTTTTCTCTAACTTTTTTCTTCCGTTGCAACGCACGGGCACTTTTCCTAGTAATTATAATATGCGTAGATAATATGTAATAGTGATGCACCCAATCCAAAGTATCAATATACAAGAGTTTATCAGTAAAAGAAAAAGAAAAGGCGGTCATCGTCGCGCCCCGAATTTCCTGCCCACTAGAAAAGATGCCAATTTTTTTCTTTTTGGCTGCACTGCAGCTGCAGCGCCCTTCACTTGGCCGTTCCTAGTTTCCCTATCGAGTGGACGTAGCAGTTTCCCCTCCAGCTCCTCCAGCACGATAACTAGCTAATCTGACCAGTGACCAAAGACTGGTCAATGGACGGACGAGCACCCAAAATCGGAGAGAGAGAAAAAAAAATAGGCTGAAAACTCACTCGGTTTCGTTTTTTGCCCCGGTCAAACGTGCTCTCCCTCTCACCAACATCTAGAATACCACAAAGTCTTTGCGGCGGGAGGCGGGCCTGCCTGATAGATTCATGGCCTTTGAATCTCGGACAACATTCGACTATAAAGCGCTCTTTGCTAGCATCGTCTTCCTTCTCCAGCTGAACAAGCACTGCATGCCATTGCCACCTTCCTCTCGTCTTCTCCGTTGCTCTCATCTCTCCTCCTGCATATATACCTACCCTGCTCCAAGCTTTCCTGATCATCGTTGCTGGTTGCCGCCATTCTTGGCTGAGAAACCACCTGTTCATATTGCCACTTTTGAGATCACCTTGTGTTTTCTCATCTGTTTCTCTGAACTTGTCATGGTCCTCCAGCTGCTCCTCCCTGCCAGCCTCGCCCTTCAAGTCGGTCACTGCCGTGCCGCGTCGTCGTCGCCGTCGTCGTCGTCGCATCCGACCTGTTCTTCTCTGCCTCCATCTGATCGGTGATTGAGCGAAGAGTTGCGAATCCCACCTGCCCTGAAGCCCCACGAAATCGATCACGACTACTTCACTCGTTTTCGGAAGCAGCACGGTGCTATGGATCCCGAACTCAAGCTCATCCTAAACGAGATGCGGGCCATGAAGTCTTCATTGGAGACTCGCATCGGCGCCGTGGAGTCCACGCTGGGCGCGCGGATCGGCGGAGTCGAGCACTCCATTGCCGATCGATTCGGTGATCTGGAGCGTGCAGCCGAGGTGTTCGACTCCTAGAAGCCATCGGTGGACAAATCCGTGAAGGACATGCGTGAAGAGCTTGGCGAGATCCGCAAGTCCGATGAAGCCGTGATCAAGCTACGCGAAGAGATGACGGCGTTGCGCAAGTCGGTGAGTCGAGTGGTGCTCGACTCTAGCGCGGCCACCTCGGCCGGCATCCTGCCCCCACCAGTGTTGACCGCGGTGACTTCACCTGCCGGGCACCCGGTCACCGGCCCTGTGTTTGGGCACCGCGTCGGGAATCATCACCGGGGACTCGAGTCCATGACTCAGTCTCCGGTCAAGGGTATGCTACCTGTTCCTCTACCAATTCCCCACCATTCGTCTGGACTGTATCGATCTTATTCCAGTTCAGTTCTCGAGTCGGGTGATCGTGCTTTAGGGCGTTTCCAAATTAGGGATCATGTGTTTCAGGGGAATGAGGGTGCACCAAGGGGTCAGTGGGCGCAATGGGGTCCGCAGTATTCAAGTAGCAAGCTCCCTTAGTTCCATTTTCCTTCATTTGATGGGGAGAATCCTAAGCTGTGGATTAGTCGTTGTGAGGATTACTTCCAGATGTATGCTGTTGAACCTAGTCGGTGGATTCGGGTGTCGACGATGCGGGGTTTCTAGAGCGGAAGACGGCGCTCCAATCTTTGGATCCTCGTGTTAAATCTGGTAGCTGGGGGGAATTTTGTCGTTTGTTATTAGATCGGTTTGGTCGTGATCAACATGAGCTTTGCTTAGACAGACTTACGCATCCATCGAGACCGGTTTAGTTCAGGAATATGTGGATAAGTTTATTGAATTGGTTGATCAATTGCTGACTTACGGTCGTAACACAGATCCATTGTTCTATGCTATGAAATTTGTCGATGGGCTTGGGGATGATATCTGTTCAGCTGTGCATTTACAACGCCCTACTTCTGTCGATACCGTCGTTGTCTTGGCCTTGTTGCAGGAGGAGTTGATGGATCCTTCGCGGCGTAATTCTACCAAAAGAGCTGATTCTTCCCCATTCAGCAAATTCCCTGCTAAGGGCGCCTTGCCTCTTCCACATCCACCTGTGGGGGACCGAGGGCCTCGTAATGCTGGTGGGTCTGAAGACCGAAGGTCCAGAATTCCAATTGACGAGAAGCTAGCAACGCTGCGGGCTCATCGGCGTGACCGAGGTCTTTGCATGCGTTGTGGAGAAAAATGGACGCGCGGCCATCGCTGCCCTGAGAACATTAATCTCAATGTTCTTCAGGAGGTATGGGATCTTTGTTATGCTGATTTTGACACTGACATACCTGATGAGGAGGAAACTGTTTCCCAAGTTTGTGCTGTTGAAGTGTTGGCAGCAGCTTCTGCTCAACCGAAGGACCGGGCTATCTTGTTATCTGGGGCAGTGCAGGGCCTCAGTGTGAGCATTTTAGTTGATTCTGGCAGTTCCTGCTCTTTTCTCAGCGAAGAAGTAGCACTCAGGCTTTCTGGCAGTATCCAGTTGTCAGCTCCACCTAAGGTTCGTATTGCTGATGGCACGTTGGTTTCTTGTGCTCGTGCTTTTCGTCAGTTAAGGTGGTCAGTGCAAGACTTTTAGTTCACTTCTGATTTCTTGGTGATGCCATTGCCATTCTATGACATGATCTTGGGTATGAACTGGTTGTCTCTTCATAGTCCCATGCAGATAGATTGGTTACACAAGTGGCTGCTGATACCTTATGGTGAGTCCACAGTTCGTTTGCAAGGTCGACTTCTTTGCATTACCCTCTTGGTTCGATGGTTTAGGTTGCTGCAGTTTTCTCTGATACTCTAGATGACTCGCTGGAATCCTTACCTCCGCCAGTGGCTGAGTTGATCACTGAGTTTCAGGCTATCTTTGCTCCACCCACTGGTTATCCTCCAGCTCGTCAATTTGACCGTCAGATTCCTTTGATTTTGGGGGCTTCACCAGTGCAGGTCAGACCATATCGTTATCTGCCTGCGGTGAAAGATGAGATTGAATGCCAAGTGGCTGAAATGCTCCAGGCAGGTATTATTCAGCCAAGCACCAGTCCTTTCTCTTCTTCTGTGCTGCTCATTAAGAAGAAAGATGGCACGTTTCATTTTTGTGTCGATTTCCGGCATCTCAACGCTATCACAGCTAAAGCCAAATATCTAGTGCCAGTCATTGAAGAGTTACTGGATGAGTTGACCCACGCTTCTTGGTTCACTTGTTTGGATTTGACAATTTGGTACCATCGAGTTAAACTTGCGGCCCGCGGGAAGAACCAAAAACAGCTTTCCAAACCCATTCTGGACAGTATGAGTTCCGGGTTATGGCATTTGGGTTATCCGGAGCCCCAGCAACGTTTCAAAAATCGATGAACACAACTCTGGCGCCTTTGTTGCGGAAAGGAGTGCTTGTCTTCTTCGATGATATATTGATTTACAGTGGGTCTTTGGAGGAACATCTATCCTTATTGTGGCAAGTGTTTGAGCTCCTCCGGCGTGATCAGTGGCAAGTGAAGTTCTCTAAATGTGTTTTTGCGCAGCGTAGCCTTCGGTATCTTGGTCATATTATCTCTGAGCAAGGGGTCGCTACGGACCCAGAGAAGGTACAGGATGTGGCTCAATGGCTATCTCCATCTTACATTAAGGAGTTGCGTAGTTTTTTGGGCCTAGAAGGTTATTATCGGCGCCGTCAAGCACTTTGGTATCATAGCTCATCCACTCAATGATTTACTCCGGAAGGGTGCTATCTTTGCTTGGACATCAATTCATGAACAAGCATTTCAGGCTTTGAAAGCAGCTCTCATATCGGCCCCGGTTCTAGCCTTGCCTGACTTTACTAAGCCCTTTACAGTGGAGACAGATGCCAGTGGAATGGGCATTGGTGTTGTTCTAACTCAGGGTGGACACCCTTTGCCTTATCTTAGTAAGTCCTTGTCTCCAAGATCACAGGGTCCTTCCACACATGAAAAAGAACATTTGGCGATACTTTTGGCCCTAGAGCATTGGCGCTGTTACCTGCAACATGCTGAATTTACAATTCTGACGGATCATAAGAGTTTAACTCAGCTAACTGAGCAAAGGCTTCACACACCATGGCAGCAAAAGGTGTTTGCTAAGTTGGTGGGACTTCGGTATCGTATTCTGTACCGGCAGGGGTCTGAAAATGGGGCTGCCGATGCTCTGTCCCGATTATCTTCTTCTCAGTGTCTGGCGGTATCTGTTGCCCAGCCGCAGTGGTTGGCTGATGTTGTGGCGTCCTATCTTTGCTGATTCTCATGCACAACAGTTGATCACCAAGCTATCGGTTAATGCGGGAGAGGTTCCCCATTTTACATTGCAGAATGGGCTTCTGCGTTATAAGGGCCGAGTGTGGATTGGTAATGATGTGGAATTACAAACTCGAATTATCTCTGCTATGCATACTAAAGCTGTTGGTGGACATTCAGGTATTCCTATGACTTACAGTCGGCTCAAACAGCTATTTACGTGGACTCAGATGAAGGCAGCAGTGAAGTCTTTCGTTGCAGCTTGTTCCATCTGTCAGCAGGCTAAGCCGGATCGATCTCGGTTACCAGGGTTATTACAACCATTGCCTATACCCGATCGTGCTTGGAAGGTGATAACAATGGATTTCATAGATGGATACCTTCTCCAAATATGCGCACTTCTTGCGTTTGAAGCATCCTTTTATAGCAGCAACAGTGGCTAAGTTGTTTCTGTCCCAGGTTTACAAGCTGCATGGTATGCCGACTGCCATCGTCTCTGATAGAGATCGTATCTTTACTAGCACCTTGTGGAGTGAACTATTTCGTTTGGCTCAAGTGGATCTATGCATGAGTACGGCTTACCATCCACAGTCTGATGGGCAGTCCGAACGGGTAAACCAGTGCTTGGAGACGTTTCTGCGGTGCTACGTCCCATGCTTGCCCATGTCAATGGAGTTCGTGGATGGATTTGGCCGAATTCTAGTACAATTCTTCTATGCACTCTGCTCTCGGCCGTTCTCCGTTTAAGGTCTTATACAGGTTTGCTCCCCAGCAGTTCGGTCTTCATTCTGCAGCTGATCCTCCTGTCTCTGATTTGGCTTCTTGGCTGATGGAGCGTGAGCTGATGACTGATCTGATCAAACAGCACTTGCATAGAGCTAAACAGCGTATGAAGAAACAGGCGGATGCCCATCATTCTAAGCGTTCTTTTCAGCCAGATGATTGGGTCTTCTTGAAATTGCAGCCTTATGTTCAATCTTCTCATGCTGATCGCGCCAACCAGAAGCTTGCATTCAAGTACTTTGGGCCGTTTCGGGTGTTGGAGCGTGTTGGTTCTGCGGCATACAGGTTGGAGCTTCCTGCAGCATCTTCCATTCACCCTGTCTTTCATGTATCGCGCTGAAGCAATCTGTGGGCGATCATCATTCGGTCTCCAAGTCATTACCACCCTCTACTGTCTGCTGGAGTGTGCCGGAGTAGATTCTGCAGCGCCGTACCATCTTCAAGGGCTCTCAGCCAATACGTCAAGCTTTGATCAAATGGTCCAATCTACCAACTTCACTTGCTACACGGAAGACATCGAGTTCCTTCGACCTTGATTTCCCCCAGGTATGCAGGGGGGCATCCGGGCGCGCGCAAGGGGGGGGATGTCGGGACCACTACATCAACACCGGCTGTACCTGAAGCTAAGGCAGGGCCATCCTCTTCAGGCGCCAAGGAAGGAAGGCCCAAGAGGGCAACTAAGAAGAGTAGTCATATCCATGGGCCGGAATGGGCCTCTGAGTAGTAAACATTGTAGCTACCTCCTGAGCATGTATTAATCGCTTTCTTGGCGTCGAGAGAGGCATCATTTAAATCAGTAACAAACTATTCCCCAATCTATCAAGCATTAAATGCGAACTTCCCCACCTCTGGCGTACTTCCGTCCTCAATTCCTATTCCTTCCCGACCTATTGCTAACATGAGGCCTGCAACTCGGCGGGGGGAGAGCGAGGATGGTTGCCACCGCCTCGCCGGTCGCGGCCTTTTCTTTTGCGAGTGAGATCCGGAGATGGAGAGGGAAGGAACGGCGGCGAAAAAAAAAGATTGACTTCGATGGTAGTGCATGCCGGGGGTTAGAGATCTATTTTATAGGAAAAAGTCTACTTCTCCTCCCTCGGTTGTGAAAGTCTATTTTTCCTCCCCGAACTCAAAACCGGACAAACAGCCTCCCTCAACTTTTCAAACCATGCACTTTACCTCCCCAGGTGGTTTTGACCGGTGGTTTTGTCTTTTTTTTTTTTTATTTATTTTGGCTGAATTTTTGAAAAATCATAGTAAATCACAAAAAATTCATAAAATAAAAATCTAATTTTATTGGACTCTACATAAGCAGATCTACGTAGTGAATATATAATATGGTATATTTTTTATACAAAGTTTTTGCTAGTATTTTTTTTTTTATTATGGCTGAATATTTGAAAAAGCATAGTAAATCATTGAAAAATCATAAAATAGAAAATTCAATTTTGTTGGACTCCATATGAGTAAATCTATAAAGTGAATATATAATATGGTATGCTCTAGTTCAACAAAATAATTATAGAAGCTATAGTTATGAATTATTTTAATTAATTATAAAAAAGTATAGATCGAAACTTACATCAAGAATTTTATACTAAAATATATCATATTATATGTCCATTTATAGATCTACTCATGTGGAGTCTAATAAAACTATATTTTTATTTTATGATTTTTCTGTGATTTACTATGATTTTTTAAATATTTAGCCAAAATAAATAAAAAAAAAAAAAGACTAGCAAAAACTTTATACTAAAGCATACCATATTATGTATTCACTGCATAGATCTACTTATGTGGATTCCAATAAATTAGATTTTTTATTTTATGATTTTTTGTAAATTACTATGATTTTTCAAAAATTCAGCCAAAATAAATAAAAAAGAAAAGACAAAACCACCGTTACTGTAGCAAAACCACCGTCAAAACCACTCTAGGGAGGTAAAATGTATGGTTTGAAAAATTAAGGGAGGTTATTTGTCCAGTTTTGGAATTTAGGGAGAAAAATTAGACTTTCGCGAAAGTTGAGAGAGGGAAAGTAGACTTTTTGGTTGTTTTGAGTTGGGCCATTTCAATTTTATTGGGCTTCTTTAGGCCCAGCGACAGCCATACCTGTACACTCGGAGCCCCGACGGATGACGGGGGGCGGGGACCCGAGGAACGCTCCCTTCCCGGTTCACCCGACGGGATGGATTTTTCGCCCGTTAGACTCCCCGTGGGGATGGAAAACAGCCTAATTTCATCCCCTAATGGATGAAATCCTCATCGGGGATCGGGGCCCGTTGCCATATTGACGTGTGACCCTTTCCTCTTCCCCAATGGGGTTCAACCTGGGGTGTTGGTTGAGACGTGCCAGGTTCTGTTGTGCCTGCCGTGTGCGTGCGAAGTGACAAGCGTACGGCCGGCCAACCTGAAGTCTTAAATTGTCAAAAAAAAAAATCTGAAGTTTTTACCGAGGAATTTTTCCCAAGAATAATAGATCGAGAAGGTAGAATAATTTTTTTAGCTAAAACAATTGTAACAGAAATTAAAGTAGGTAAATATTCTCACAAGCAGTGGCACTATTTTTTCTACTATAACATTTCCAAAAAATTCTAATTTCCATTGGGGAAATACTGGTTGATGATAAAACAAGGGATCACAGTGCAACAGATATACTAGGTAACAAGCAAATGATATGCCATTATCCACTTTAGGAGTAGTTAGGACAATATCCTTCCCACTGGACCTGCAAAAACTGAGTTCAGATTAGATGAAGGCAAATGGCATGGTCTTCAAGGTAAATCCTCTTGGACGGGAAGTTCATCCCAATTATTGCCTGCATCCAAGGGGAAAATGGATAGATACATCAGCCAATCATATGTTATGGACAACTGAAGATGCAAGACGGAATGACAATCAAATCTAGTTTGGTCTCTTCTCACTTCTATTTCCAAAATTCTGCATAAATAAAAGTTGAGTTGTGATCTCTCACTGGATCACTTCAGTGCTCCAAAATTCTGCGTCTTATTCAATTGCGCAAGGACAATTGTTATGATTCTACTATTTATATTTCTTAGCCTCAAGGATCTTAGTTCATTGGAATAGAGAGCCAAAGCCCATAAACATAGTATTCAAACCCAACTCATTTATCCATTATTGCACAATGATCCACCATTGTAGAGAAACAAAAGAAAACTTCTTTGCTGTTTAATTTATATTTCACATCTTCCTGGATGCTAAATCATAAGGTGTGGGTGGAATGTTAAAACCTGCAATTGAATAGAAGTACAACAAAATTAAAAAAAATAGAAACAGAGATAACTCCGATCTTACTCTTCTTCAATATTTGCTTCCCAAAGCCAGTGCACAAATGCCCACGGTCTATTCAGAAGTGTGAAGCCAGGAAGTCTGCGTTCGCCTCGGAAGTGCGAAGCCAGGAGAGCAGCGCGACGGCAAAGAGCACGGAGCGCGCGGAGGGTGCGCAGGCCAGCCAGGGAGACAAATCACGGCACTGTTGCTATGCATCATGCACGGACACCTGGGTTGAGCTTAGCAAGAGGTCCGAGCCTTTTTCCGTTTGAGATGGCGGTGAAGAGAACCCGATACGGAAGGGGGTGACTTGGCGAGCTTTAGCGGGTGCAGAAGCGGGCGATGGTGTGGCAGCCATACAGGACAGGTCAGGACAACATGTTGTGTATATTTGTGTAGAAACTTGGCACGTTGCGGCTGAGATCCGCAGAGTGTGGCATTGGCTGGCACATGCTATGCATGTCCAAGCACACATCATCCTCTACCGCCACGGTGACTCAGCCAAAATCCATGATGACCTTGCAAGCAATGACAGCTCTACTGATCATCTTATTAAACACACGTTTTTGTTGGCTGCTCTTTACCTGAAGTTTTATGTGGAGTTACTCTTAGATTTGGAAACTTATTCTGTATGGTCATTATGCCTTCAATTGTTGAAAGCAACAGTAGCTTCTTATATTTCCGGACAAGCTGTTTTTTTTGAAACTTATTATGTATGGTCAGCATGTAGCTTCTTATATTTGTATTTAAGCTTTGCAGAGTATATCACGCTGGTGGGAGACAGCTCACCATCAACATTTCCCCTCAGGTGATTTAGCTTCTACCAACATCAACCTATATGTATAATTTTTTTCACAATAATAATGGGATTGGCAATTATCCCATCGATATATGTAATGAACCCTGATCTCTCATGTCATTCTGATTCTGGCAGGTAGGTCTTTTGGAACAATGCAGAGTCATAACAAAATTTCTAAAAAAAATAATATATGAGACGACTTACTCTTATTACTATATTTTAGTTGTTTACTTAAACTTCCCAATGGAGTTTTTTTGGCCAGCTTGCAAATTATTCTTAGAAATTTATACGATGATTTACCCGCTAGATTTTCGTAATATTTGGTCACCCACAACAATGCACGGACGTTTTTTCTAGTAATAATAATTATTTATATTTATATTATAGTTGTTGTATAGAGAATAGAGATAGTCCTTATGCTTTACAACAATGACATTCACCGCCTGAACGAAGGCTCGCCCGAGCCCCACCCGACGCACTACACGGGCTCCTCCTAAAAATATCGATTAAACATAAGATTAAGCCTGGGGTCAGCTATAATGGACGGCTTTCCCTTTCGAACTCACATTCGCCTCCAAGTTTCGTCATGTAGACGGCGAAGAAACGGGTCGTAGCCTAGGCACCACTCCGAGTCGAGATTTGCCACGGGAATAGCTGGCTGCCCGACTTTCCTCTGAATCGCATTTCACGCGGCATTTCGCGCCAAGAATCGTCGTCTGAACTCATCTCCCTATGGTCTGACCCCATGATATCTCCCTTCTATGGGCTTGATTCGCCTTGCCATTCGACATTGGTTGTAGCACTCTCGCATCATTCACTCCTGGTTTCGTCATCTCGCGGTGGTGAATGCCTTGACATCGCACGGGAGCCAAGAACCTGTTTCTTCCCTCAACAAGCGCCATCGCACGAAGGCTTCGAGCAGAGCCGCAAAAGATGTACACCGCCACAAAGGACCTGTCAAACCACCAAGGAAGAGCATCGGCCGGGAAGCCCCCCCCGCCCCACGCCGTCTTGGCCTTGGATCTCGAGCTCGTCGCCATTAGATGACGGAAGGAGAGGTCGGATCCACATACCAGTCGAGCATACCTCCTCTGCATCCCAAGTGCCCCACCGTCGTATACAACATCATCACCGCCCATGGCCGGCCAAAAGCTCTGCGAAAGTTGGTTGAGTGAGATACCTCTCGGTGTCTCGGTTCCGTGTTAATATAGGTGAGAAGAGCCCTCACCGTGGCTTGTACAAAGGAGTCAAAGATTACAACGTGACCATCAAGATCATACCGAACATATCTATTCATATCTATCTATGTTACTTGTACAACACACCGAGACAATTACAACGTACCTAGACACTAGGCCTAACGAGAATATCGTTTAACACCCTTCCTCAATCTAATATCGTTTAACACCGTTCCTCAATCTCAGCCACTTTGAAGGTTGAGATTGTTCCTGAACTGCCGAAGCTTTGCAACCGGTAAAGGCTTAGTGAAGCCATCTGCAATTTGATCACTAGAATTAATGAATCGATTTCCAACAGACTTTTTGTGCTACTCTTTCTCGAACAAAATGAAAATCAATTTCAATATGTTTTGTTCTTGCGTGGAAGATGGGATTCGCAGAGAGATAAGTAGCACCCAAATTATCACACCATAGCCGTGCCTTGGAAGGATGTGGAATCTTGAGTTCAGCAAGAAGTTTCTGTACCCAAAGAACTTCTGCAGTAGCATTTGCTAATGATTTGTACTCAGCCTCCGTGCTAGATCTAGACACTATTGCTTGTTTCCTTGCTGTCCATGACACCAAGTTATCACCAACATAAACGGCAAAACCACCAGTTGATCTTCTATCATCTATGCAACCGGCCCAGTCTGCATCTGAAAAGGCACTAACCATCATTGAGGTAGATTTCACCAGCTTAAGACCCAAACCCGGTGGTCCCTTTTACATAGCGCAGAATTCTCTTTTATCTTGCACTCCAATGCACCGTTGTTGGAGCATGTAGAAATTGACACACTTTATTCACTGCAAAAGATATATCTGGTCTTGTCAAAGTCAGATACTGAAGTGCTCCAACTACACTTCGATATCTTGTTGAGTCATCCGGTCCAAGTTTATCCCCAAACTCAACACTTAATTTTTCAACACTTGACATAGGTGTGTCAATCGGTTTGCTCTTGTCCATCCCAGATCTCTTTAAGACTTCATTTGTGTATCGTTCCTGTGTCATGAGTAATCCATCCTTGCCACGCTTGACTTCAATACCTAGGAAGTAGTGCAGATTTCCTAGATCCTTGAGAGCAAAGTCTTGTTGGAGATCCAGAAGTAATGCATTCACCGCTTCTTGAGAGGAGCTTGCCACTATGATGTCATCCACATATACTAAAACAAATATAGTGTGCTTGCCTTTATTATAATAAAACAGAGATTTGTCAGCTTTGGATGGCATGAAACCAAGGGCTTGAAGTTTGCCACACAACTTAGCATACCAAGCACGTGGTGCCTGCTTAAGACCATACAAGGCCTTATCTAACTTACAAACATAGTTAGGATGCTTGTCATCAATATATCCAGGAGGCTGCACCATGTATACTTCTTCTAGAACACCATGCAAGAATGCATTTTGCACATCAAGTTGTCGTAGACACCAATCTTTGGAGACTGCAAGTGAAAGAATTAAACGAATTGTTGTTGCCTTGACTACAGGACTGAAAGTGTCCTCATAGTCAATTCCATATCTTTGCTTATAGCCTTTTGCAACTAAACATGCCTTGTATCTATCAATGGACCCATCTGACTTTCTCTTAACTTTATACACCCTTTTGCATCCTATAATATTGTTTCCTTTCGGTCTTGGGACTAAATGCCAGGTCTTATTCTTCATAAGGGCCTGATGTTCTGAGTTCATAGCCGCTACCCACTTATCATCACAAAGTGCTTGATCAACACTCGTTGGTTCCTCAACAGCAGAAGCTGCAAGCATGCCCCATCGTACAGTGCCATCGGTATAAGTTTTCGGTTTAGAAATACCTCTTTGAAGGCGTGTTACCACCCCTTGTTGCGAAGGTGCCGCAGGAGCCACAGCTGGAGCAGCACCAGGCGACGCCACAGTGGATGAAGTCAGAGCCGCAACGGATCCTACATCTGGCAGGGAGGGATCCATCTGTGCTGCCGCACGGTGGGACGAGGAGGAGGAACCAGGCGCTTCAGCCACAGACGATCCAGCGCCGACAGGCGTTGTCGACCCTGCACCAGCCGGAGAAGACGGCGCAGCCAAGATCGCCTCGGATCCTAAAAGGCGTCTGCGGTACCGGGGCGGCTAGCCTCGGGTGGCATATCATCCTCAGCCGGCCGCTTGCTCCCCTAGGAACGACACATAAAATGACGCCTTGAACTTCCCATTGCTTGTTCAATATCTGCATGCATCAAATCTTCAACAGAATTTGGTGATGGGTTAGCAGATACTGGAGGATTAGCAACATGGTTTGGTGTAAGTGCACCCCTACTAGATGGATTTGCGGAGCATGTCGAGTAAGAGATCAATCTCAGCCACGAGTTGAGCACCGGCGTTTGGATGCATGGTGGCGAAAGAAAAAAGATGCTCATCGAATATGACATCGCGCGAGATATACACACGATCGGCGGATGGATCAAGACACTTATATCCCTTGTGTTGAGGACTGTAGCCAAGGAAAACACATTTTTTAGATCGGAAAGCTAATTTCCTCTCATTGTAAGGCCTAATGTTTGGCCAGCATGCACAGCCAAAGGTTTTTAGGAAAGTGTAATCCGGATGTTTGCCATGAAGACGAAAGAAAGGAGTTTCATCATCGATTACCTTAGAAGGCAATCGGTTGATCAAAAAAAAGCGATGATAAACGCCTCATCCCAAAATTTTAGAGGCATACTAGAATGAGCAAGCAATGTAAGCCCAACTTCGACAATGTGCACTGTGTTTTCTTTCGGCGGCTCCATTCTGGCGATGGGCATGCGGGCATGAAACATGGTGGGATATCCCCATGCGTGTAAAGAAGGAATTTAGGGCTCGGTACTTTCCTCCCCAATCACTTTGCACAGCTCGGATTTTTCAATTGAATTGACGCTCAACAAGCGACTGAAAATCACGGAAACATTGAAACACAGCTGATTTTTGACGCAACAAATAAATCCACGTGAATTTGCCATAGTCATCAATGAAGCTAACATAATAAATGTTTCGACCAACTGAACTAGGCGCAGGGCCCCATACATCTGAATAAATAAGATCTAAAACTCCAGCAGATCTACTGGATGAATGTGGGTATGGTAATTGATGACTCTTGCCTCTTTGGCAAGCGTCACACACTCCTACTTTATTGGACTCTTTCACGAAGGGAAGGTTGTGGTGGTTGAGCACACGCTGGGCGACGAGCGTGCAGGATGCCCCAACCAATGATGCCACAAGGAGGACGGCGGCTTGGTTACTCCAAGCACTCTTTTTTATTCGACGACTTCACGGGATATAGGCCATTCTTACATGGCCCGGTGAGAAGAGTTGTCCTCGTCTCCTGGTCCTTGACACAAAAATGTTTGGGATGGAATTCAAAGAAAACGTTATTGTCATTTGCTATATGATGAACGGAAAGAAGGTCTTTGCTAGGCGATGGAACATGAAGAATATTTTTGAGATGCAATCTACTAGTAGGGGAATTTAAAACACCATGACCAATATGCTTAATCTCCATACCTGATCCACTCGCGGTGTGAACTTGATCACCACCGTGGTACTTCTCACGCGTCGTGAGCTTCTCTAGTTCGCTCGTGATGTGGTCGGACGCGCCAGTATCCATGTACCAGTTTGTGTCCACGCCATAGCCGGAGGTTGCCGCAGACGCTTGCTTACGTGGAGGTTCGAGTAGTTGTTGTTGAAGCGTTTGAAGCAAATGAGATGCGGGGGTGCCCTTCCTTGCCACAGATCTAGCAAAACACCCCGGGTTGAAAGGTGTTGCGCCCGCTGCCGCCTCGCCCGAAGCCGCCGCGGCCGCCACCACCTCCGTGGCCTCCTCCATTGCGGCCTCCATTGCCACGCCCTCCTCGAGGCGAGTTGTTGTTGTGGTTCCCCTTGGTGGCAGAATTCACTGAGGACTAATTGCCCCCATTGCGTAGCTCCAGACGTTGCTCGTCACTTACAAGCTGGACGAGCAATTCAGAGACGGAGATCGGCTCTACTCGAGCCGCCACCGCCGACATGACCGGATCAAAGTCAAGATCCAGGCCAGTCAGGATATAGGAGATGAGCTCCTCATCTTCAAGCCGTCGACCGGCTCCTGCCATCTCATCCGCCAAGCCCTTCATCTTCGCGAAGTACTCGGTGATGGTCGATGCGCCCTTAGACACGATGGCGAGGGCCATGCGCGTACTCATGATCTTGGCGCGGGACTGCGAGGCGAACAGTGCCTAGATGGCTGCCCAGGCACCCTTTGCTGTGACCTCCGTGTTCACATGCCCTAGAATCTCCTTGGAAAGGTTTGTGAGGAGATAACTTAGGACCGTCTGGTCCTTTGCCACCCATGTGGCGTAGTCGGCGTTGGCCACCAGTGCTTCATCGTCATCGGAGGGATTCTTCTTGGGAAGATATCGTGCCGGGGGGTTGGCGTTGGCATCTAGCCAATCTGCCAATTGTGCGCCTCTAAGCACCAACATGACCTGAGCCTTCCATGATTGGTAGTTGGAGCGAGTTAGCTTTTCCGTCACCGGAAGGAAGGTGGTGAGGGAGACGGCAGCAGATAGCGCGGAGGGAGAGGAAGCAAAAGCCATGGAAAATCTCGGTGGAGAAGAAGGCTTTGATACCATGTGAAAGTTGGTTGAACGAGATACCTCTCGGTGTCTCGGTTTCGTGTTAATATAGGTGAGAAGAGCCCTCACCGTGGCTTGTACAAGGAGTCAAAGATTACAACGTGATCATCAAGATCATACCGAACATATCTATTCATATCTATCTATGTTACTTGTACAACACACCGAGACAATTACAATGTACCTAGACACTAGGCCTAACGAGAATATCGTTTAACAAGCTCCTACACAGAAGTCACGGAAATCTGGAGTAGCATATCCAAGCAAACTTCACCTCACAAGCCCGTCACCATCCTTGGAGCCGGAGATGCATGGCAAGGTGAACCGGGACAAGGAGAAATTTATTCTGCATAACCGGCAACCGCCGCCAGGATAAAGCCCCAAAGGGAAGCTAATCTACACCGCCCGGGCCGAGGCCCACTGGACGCGGAACTCCACGGCGGAAGGGATCAACGCTTCGGCCCGGCCAGGGGCATAGGATGGTGGAGTTGCCCTTCTTGTTGATTGGCTTCTCATATTGCTATTGATCAAGTCAACAAGGCGGTGGACCGGCTACATCCACAAGGCACGGTTTGCATACGCCGATCTCCTCTTTACATTGTGCAAGTAGCATATTAGGGTGTGTAGAGTAATTTAATTGCTAAGAACATTACTCTTAGTGTGCTCTAGTATATTAGGTTGCTAGTTGATTGGTTAGGAGGCTTGCAAACCCCCTCTCTAGTAGGCTAGCGCAAAATTCGCTTGAGCGCCATTTTTGTTACTAACCGATTCATTTAGTGTAATTATACAAATTTTAATTAGGATATTCACCCCCTCTAGCCAATTGGACCTTTCACAGTGAGCTCGACAAACTTACCATGCATGATACCTATAATGGAACGAGCACGTGCACGCTGCAAACAGATCTGGCATGGAAATCAAACATATCGGACATAGCACCTTACATTCCCCATCTAGTGATCTCCATCTTAATAACATCTTACATGTTCCTAAGGCCCACAAAAGTTTACTTTCTGTTAATCGAGTGACTAGAGATAACAATGTCTTCCTTGAATTTCATCCAACCCATTTTTTGTCAAGGAACAGTAGACGGGGAGAACCCTCCTTAGATGACCGTGTGAAAAAGGACTACCCGTTGAAGCCATCACCAAACAAGCCTCCCAGAATAAACAGGGTCCTTGGAGCTATCAAGCCATCGACCTCGCTTGTGGCATTCTAGGCTAGGGCACCCCTCTCATGTCGTAGTCAAGCAAGTGCTTAGCCGCCACAAGCTTCCTTTTTGTTTTAGATTCAAGCAATAATGTTGTTTTTTGCGATGCACATCAACAAGGAAAAAATTATAAATTGCCTTATCCAAAATCAACTAGTACTTCGACTGGTCCCTTGAACCTTATTTTTTTAGATGTGTGGGGTCCTGCGCCAACTTCGGTTGGCAAACATTCTTATTATGTCTCGTTCATTGATGATTATAGCAAATTTACATGGGTCTATTTTTGAGCGATAGTTCAGTTGTAAAATATTGGCGGTCCAAACAGTTTGGGCGGCAGTATCAATCTCTAAACACGTTCTTTAAATGAATAGGTATCTCACATCATGTGTTTTGCCCTCACGCTCACCAACAGAACGGATCGACTGAGCGAAAACATCATCACATCATCGAGATGGGCCTTTCCCTTCTTTCCCATGCCTCAATTCCTCTCAAATAATGGGATGAAGCATTTGCTACTGTCGTCTATCTCATCAATCGCCTGCCCTCAAAAGTTAACCACGGTGATACACCCTTCTTTCGCTTCCATCAGACCCATCCAGACTACATGTTCTTACGCATTTTTGGATGTGCATGCTGGCCCAACATTCGACCATATAATCAAAGGAAGCTCCAATTTCGATCCAAGAGATGTGTGTTCTTGGGTTATAGCTCCTTGCACAAAGGCTATAAGTGCTTAGATCCTTCTGAGGGGCGGGTTTACATCTCTAGAGATGTCATTTTTGATGAACATGTGTTTCCCTTTGCTACTATGCACCCGAATGCTGGAGCACGGCTCCGGTCTGAGATCTCCCTTCTTCCCGATGCACTCTTAAATCCTGCTAGTTCTCCTTTTGGGGATGTAAGTGCTATTGACCAACATGTTGATTCTTCTGTGCCATCTAATGCTATCTGAGCTGTGCAGATGTTATGGAAAATACAGGTGAAACCGTGGTAGGAAACGGCACCGCGGTGGCTGCACATGGGCATTATCGCATGTGTTGCCCCATGGGGAGCTTGATCTGCGGAGCTTGGAGTTGCTCCGTCTAGCGTCGATCCGGGTGGCAGGAGCGCATCAGCCTCAGGATAGGTGGGAGGTTTGTCCGGTCCGCTGTCCAGCCCCCTGCTGTCGCCCGGTGGTGCCGACCCGACCAGGAGCGGCGGATCTTCTACACCAGCCTCAGCCTCATTGTGCTCTACACTGGAGCCACCTTCACCAGCAGACGGATCCGCTCGTGGGGGAGCAAGCGCCCGGCAAACTGCTAACGCAGAATCTCACCGACGGATCTTACGGATCATGCTCCCCGAGGCCAACCCCACTAAGCGATCAACAAGGGCCGATCACCGGCCCAAAGAGGTATTTACCAACCAAAAACATATACCGATGGTACTGTACGTTGAGCAATGCACTCTGCAGCTTCCTCAGAGGAACCAGAAAATGTTGGTGCAGCACTTTGTGACAAGAATTGGGCAGCAGCGATGAAGAGTGAGCATAAGGCCTTGATTTGCAACAAAACATGGCATCTTGTCCCACGTCCCAAAGGGAAGAATGTGACAGGATGTAAATGGGTGTACAAGGTAAAGCGCAAGTCAGATGGCACCATTGATAGATACAAGGCACAGCTTGTGGCAAAGGGTTATAAGCAGAGATATGGCATTGACTACAAGGACACCTTTAGTCTTGTAGTCAAGGCAGCTACCATCTGTTTAATCCTTTCTATTGTGGTGTCCAAGGACTGGTGCCTGCAACAACTAGACGTACAGAATGCTTTTCTCCATGGCATTATAGAGGAAGAAGTGTACATGCAACAAACACCTAGTTATGAAGATGAAGCTCATCCAAACTATGTATGCAAGTTGGATAAAGCTTTGTATGGATTAAAACAAGCTCCACGAGCATGGTACTCCAGACTGTGCAGTAAGTTGATGGCCCTAGGGTTCAAGCCATCTCGGTCGGATACGTCTTTGTTCTATTATAGTAAGGGCAAACACACTATATATGTCTTGGTATATGTTGATGACATCATTGTGGCTAGCTCCTCACAGATAGCCACGACAGCCCTTCTCAAGGATCTTCAGCACGAGTTCACACTCAAGGATCTAGGAGACTTACACTACTTCCTTGGTATTGAAGTAAAACGAGGCAAGGATGGTTTGACACTATCTCAGGGAAGATATGCAGAAGATATCTTGGCACGGGCAGGTATGAAGAACTGTAAACCGGTTAACACACCTTTATCCACCTCTGAAAAGTTAAGCATTATTGATGGAGATAAACTAGGAACCGAGGACTCTACTAGGTACAGAAGTTTGGTAGGAGCATTACAATTACCTAACTCGACATGTCCCGATATTTGTTATCTTTGTCAATAAGGTGTGTCGATTCTTACATTCTCCTACAACAATACATCTTAGTGTAGTCAAAAGGATATTAAGGTACATCGGGAGGTTCTTGGAACACTTGGGTTGAGAATCAGCATCTAACTCTATGCTAGTTAGTGCATTCTCTGACGCTGATTGGGTAGGGTGTGTTGATGATAGAAGATCAACTGGAGGCTTCGCAGTTTTTCATGGTGATAATTTAATCTCCTGGTGTGCCCGAAAACAACCCACTGTTTCTCGGTCTAGCACCGAGGCAGAATACAAAGCGTTGGCAAATGCCACTGCTGAAATGATGTGGATCAAGAAACTGTTGACTGAACTTCACATCCGTCATCCTCCTGCAGAACAGCTATGGTGTGATAATTTGGGAGCTACTAATCTTGCAGCAAATCCAGTGTTTCATGCGAGAACAAAACACATAGAGATTGATTTCCATTTTGTTCGTGAGCAAGTTGCACAAAAGCTCCTGAACATTCGTTTTATTGGTACTAGTGATTGGTTTCACAAAGCCAATTGGAGTTGCCAAGATGCAGGAGTTTAGGCGCAACCTCAACCTAACTTGTGGTGGTTGAGGTTGAGGAGGGGTGTTAGAATGATTAGTTGTTACCGTGTATGTGTATAGTTGGCATGGCACTTGTAACCAAGTCTCGGTGCATCATATCTGATAGGATCAGGTTGTTAGGATTCTTGTAAGCCAAGTAGATCATGTTAGCTTGTATCCCAAGATCATATAACCAAGTTTGTTGTAATCCTATGACTTGTGTAAGTGCCACGTCGGAGGTCTTCCGTGCTATATTAACACGCATCCTAGACACGAGAGGGCAACCGATTCACCCAACTTACACAGGCGCCTTCGGCGCCTACCTCCCGGACGACCATACCACCTAGCCACGGCGAGTCTGCCTCGCCCGTGCATATTGGACCTCTTGTACTTTCGATCCACAACTCCCTCCCCAATCAGCTGCTGCGACCTCGCCCTTGCAGTCAAGTCCCCTCCAGGGAGCCTGGGAGGAGAGGGAGGTGGTCTGAGGCGCTATAGAGGAGGGGGAGGTGTGCTGCCACTAGCCTAAAGTCAACTAACTTCCGCTGCTTTCGGCGCCCGGGGAGTGACTATTTGACTCTGTGTGACTCCTGTTGTGCATGACGCAAGTCAACTCCAACCTAGCACCAGGTATTGTGTCCTCAGACCTGACGATTTGAGAGAAGTCAAGAGAATCCTAAGAAATTTGCTCTTGCTAATAAGTAATCTAATTTGCCCACTGTCCACTGTGAATGCTTATTAATTTATTGTTAAATATTTACAATCTTTATTTGACAGCCTGCATTGATCTTAGAAGTCATATTCTTCATGTATTGACCATAAAAAAAACTGCAGAAATTAATCACCAATATCAATAAATTGGTAATTGTTGCCTTGCTTAAAGAAAATTCAGATTAGAGTTCATTCAAAATAAAATTCACAAATAAGCAGATTCGGTGAGTTTGATGGTGAACTCAGTGTCCGACTAGAGAAAAACAATGTCATGTTAATGCGACCTGCTTGCCCCGCTTTGGTAAGGCATTTGCAATCATTTAAAACAATTTGCTGATGCTGACAACAATGTGCAACCATTTAAATTGAGTGATTCAGTTATTGCATATGTTTCTTTTATCATTATTCATTCGTCCACACCGATCACATGGAGCATATTCCATGATCTCACTTATCTTTGAAGATTGGAGCAGCATTCCAACAATAATGACATGCCAGCCCGTCACTGTTGTTTGCTCTTACTATTCAGTGTCATCTTTCTACAGCTGTGCCTTTGATCTGAGTTTTTTTTCAACTACTCGATCATTTGTCTGCAACTGTAGCTTGGTTTCAATTTTTTTTCAGGTAAACAGCGCGACTGACCAACCAGCGTGCAGGACCTCAGTTTCATTCAGCACGCCCTCAGCCAAAAAGAAGCACACCTTGAAGTTTGGTGAAATTTTTTTCAGTGCGTGTTTCCTAGAAACAAGTCATATAGATTTACTGAAAGGTGCAGTGATATTAATGCACTTTGTGCAGTGGAGGTGTGTCCTGATGGTTTTGCTGGAACCAGTCCTCACATTGACTAAATGATGTGATTAGAATTTTAATTAAGAAGATTGCATTGGCATGAATGATGAGAGACTAGCCTGGATATATATGCTGAAGCAACAGAAAATTTTCCCCTTAATTCTAAATCAGCACTTTGACATTCATGAATCATGGCACTCATTGCAGCCAAACTGTATGAATCATGGCTACCCAATTTCTGTCCCTGTTTCAAGTGTTTGAAGTAGGTGAACAAGATCATAAGATGGTGGATGACAAAGGAAAGGAACTTCTTGTGGCCAAGTACTGAAATGTGTTTGAGTTCGGAAACCAAAGCATGTGATACTGAAATGTATCAGTTGTCTGCCATCGGACCATGTCCAGTTCATTGAGAGGTCTTCAAAATAGATACCTATGCTGTGTTGTTATGCATTTAGAAGTTGCTTGAGGCGTAAATCCATATATTTATAGGATCCTCATGCCCCACTTTGTATTTTTGGGGTGCTGCAAACAAGTTTTTTGTGTTGGTGCAACGTGAAGCATAAACTCTAATTTAAATAAGGTTCATGATTGGAGATTATTTTGATTTGAAAATGTTGAGACCTCATTGTTGTAAATTTTAGATGTTTTGCGTTGAAATGTTTGAGACCTCCGTAGCAACGCACAGGCATATACTAGAACGACCTAAAGCATGTTTACTCTAGAACACGGCGTGCACCGGACCCTTTTTTAGGAAGTTCCGTGTTGGCATGGAAAACAAAGGATTCTAGCATGTCGACGACGGGTAAGCCTGTACGGAAGAATACGCACTCGATCTGATATCGACAAGAGTACAGGAAAAAAAAAAAGAGGGGGGTGGGGGGTGTTCATGTTCCACATCATTACGGCGGCCAAATTATTTACGCTACCTTGCTACCTAAACCCGGCACGATTATTACTCACAGCAGCCACTCATGAGCATTGACACACGCCGGCGAGGCCATGTTCGGTTGTGGACAAATCCTGGTCTGGATCCAATCCGGTTCCTTCTTAAAATACGTATCTATTTGCTTGAGAAATCCAGCCATTGCCTGCACGCACCGGTAATCAAGCAGCGAATTCAGGCTATTGCATGCGAAACCCCCTCACCCCTCCACCTGGAATCAATCCAGACCACTAGAGACAGGGAACGAAACCCCCCCACGGGCGGAGGCGAGTGCGATGCTGCGCGGCGGAGGCGAGTGCAATGCTGCGCACTAACTCACGAAAGTATCGACACTGCCCATGCTCATGATGTCTTGCATCTCTACAGATCGGAGGACTTGAGATGGCGGACCTGCTATGCATGTATCCATGGCTCAATTCCTTCCCGAATTGAATCCACTTGAGGAATGGATCCGATACAACCGAACGTGGCCTCAATCATTCCTTCCAGGTCTGGATCTATGGCCTCTACCCTTAGACTAGAGACAGCATCGGCAGAGAATAGGTTCGCTGGTTGATTGAATATCTTAGCGACCAACTACGTAAGACTCGGATTTAGACCAAATGAGGCAACCAATTTGCGAAGCCATAATCTGTTGATCGAAGTTCATGTATGTGGTACACATGACACGAGAAAGCTCAATTTCTAGTACACATGTGGAAGTACATGTATGTGGTACCACATGAAAAGGCTCAAGTTCTAGTACTCACCACGGCATTGTTCAGCTACCATGTCTCTGGACGAACGTCACCTGAGATTGTTATTTTGTAGTGGCCTGCAGTAAATCACCAATAAGCTGATAGTATCTCACCAAGGATTGGATGATAATCAGTGAAATCCACATGACGTAAAATACAAGTCCAGAATATAGATGAACTACCATCAGGCAACCATAACATAGACAATGTTCTATAGCATTTAACTTTTAAGACGGGTGATCGCTGCTAGATTATATTTAGATTGCATGGCCAATCCCACCAACCCAACAAGATAAAATTGTCAAGGCAGGCATGCTATGGGAGCAGAGAACATAAAGGTATGCTTCTTTTCTTTTTTCTTTTTCATTTTCTTTAGCAAATTGGTGACAACTACTCCCTCTATTCCCATAAAAGTTGTCAGTTTAGATAAGAACATGATCTCAAAAACCTAAATTTATCCGTTATTTTTTATAAGAAAAACTAAAAATAAAATTACTAAGTGGGTTTCAAGGTGAATCTATACATATACGTTACACCTTTTCAAACTAAATATTTTAAAAGTTATTGATAGTTTATGTTCCTAATGTTTGATCCAAACTTTGTCCAAAACATCAAGTTTTATGGATATGGAGGGAGTACCATTTTTAGTAACTAGGGAACAACAGAGCATTTGAGATTATATCTAGTCGCCAATTAATTAATTGCATCTTTAGACATCTAGTTGCAACTGTAAGCACCTTTATTCCCTCATGATGTAGGTGCTTACATAATAAACACAAATTGCCAAGTTCACATTGCACACTGATAGGTTCTCCAGGTACTGATAATGCAATATTCATCCAAATATCTTTGCTTCTCTACAAATAATTATAAGTAGGAGGTACATGAGTTCATATCATGGATTGTGCAAATTCAGATGGTAATGTACATACAAAGCAAATCTAGTATAATATTTACGTGACGTGACCTCACTCAATTGTCAAGTAACTGCAATATGTAAATAGACATAAGCCTAGGTGATAGAGTTAGATATTGTTGGTACTTTTTCCCTAAAAAAATGTACATCATGTACCAGTACTGTAAACCACATGTATATGGGTAAATATGCCTAAAAAACCCCCAAAAATTAATTTTATAGATAGAAAGTTGTACTTTTGATTAACTGAAACCAATGATCCATACAAGCAGCAGCACCAGGGCTACATGTTAATTAGGCCTGTACCTAATTGAGCTGCAGTTTGTTGAGTGACTTTATTTTTTCCCCCCTAGAAGAATAACATGTATCTAGCATAGCAGTGATGCTTTCATCATTTTTAGGTGTATATAGACCATTTAATACTAAAGCTTCAGCATAATACCAAATTAAAGGTACTGTTCAATTACAGACATGTTCGTACATACCAAAGCCACATGTCAAATTTCAGAGTTTATAGATGTGCCATGACTTTAAACTTAACAAGACCTAGAATCCATAAGTACTATTGCACTAACATTTCAGTTATATATGTCAACCACATTGTGAAGCTAAACTGCTTACCTAAGGTTTATTATTCAAAAGTTCACACAGATTTTACTACATAGTAGCTGCAAACTACTAAAGTGAACTAGTCTCGTCACTTAGAAGCTTTACAAAGTACCGATCAACCATACTCAACTTAATTGTAAGTATTTTTTCAGTTTGTCCTCCCTAAGCCAACCACATCCCTAAGAAGATATCATAAACCTTCGATAGAAAGAATCATGTTCATGTGAAGTTGGAACAAACAGAAGGTATTGCATGAAAAGTCAGTTAAGCATTGGCTGACAGAAATCATGTAGTCTCAGGACTGAAGGGAAGCACAACAAACCTTACAAAAGCATGGAGCATGCCTATTATGTCTCATAATTCGGAGTCTCTTGAGCAATGTTATGTCCTTCGTGACCATTCGAGCAAGTTCTCCCCTCTAGGCAGAAAAACTACAGACTATGGTAGTGTATTTGATGTAGGTCTATCTGCCTTATACACACAATAAATTAGGTCTATCTGCCTGCAAGACATTATGAGTAACATTTTTAACAATACATTCTATATGTAAAAAAAAAAAAAAAAAAAAAAAAAAAAAACTTTGCACGTTTCGAATCGTTCTTTAGTGTACCCCACATTAAACAAACAGGAAACTAAATTACAGATACGAGCATTTGCCTATTCTTTGTTAATAATTCCCGAATCGTTCTCTAGAGGACCCCCAGGTACACTAAAACAATACAGTCCATTAATCACACAAACACAAGTTGAAGCGATAAAGCAAATAACCTGGATGTAATCTGATAGCACATCAGCATATGCAAAATTTCCAGATGTACCATACAACAAATTTATCACTCAAGTGTTTACTTTTTCCATTGATTATAAATTTCTTCTAGCAGTCACAAGATTAAATTATAACAAACAAAAGTTTACTAGCTGAAGTTTATTTAAGGCTATGATTTGCAGTATAAAAAATTCACACACTGTTAAGTTATTCCATGGAAAACTCTAGAAATTGTCAGAAATTATTCAGAGAAAGTAATTGACTTGGCCCACTATCAATCTTTCAAACTTCTAACACTATCAGCCTGAAAAGTGAAACTAACATACGTGAGATGCTAAATAACCTGCTGGAAGAGGGCAGTTATAGTAGAGCCCATACAGAAAACTGCTTCCTTGTAGTGTGTCAGTTTTTCAGAGGTGATCAGAACACAATTATGTAGCATAAATGATCAGTAGTATATACTAGTCTTGATAAATACAAATAGTGATCTCCATCAGATAATTACTAATATGTTCAGCCAAAGAGATCGTAAACTCAAGTATGCCAGTCTATAATATGTTTCGTTTTTTAACTTTGCAAAAATTTATGAATTTGCAGGTACATCACATGAATAATATGAGCAACCATTCATTTTTCAGGCAGTGAACAAGTAGCTTTCTGCTCTGCACTCATGTATGAATATACCACCTCTTTTAAAACAAAAAATGTTAATTCCAGGAAAGAGAGCATACCTCTTCCCTATTTCCCCAGCCACCGTAGGCTACATAAAATGTATTTGGTGTCAAAGCTTCAACAGTTGCATTATACCTGGTAATTCAGCTAACCAAACATGTCATAATGGAAAAAATTACTAAAATGAAGACAGCACAGCATCTGAGATTACAGTATCCTGAGACAGTGAAATGGTGATGCATCTCAGGATAGTGATTTTGATATTTCGCCGTAAACTTTACTAATTGTCCTGAAAATTCACTTTTTGCCATACAGATCCTTTCCCTTCAAGTAAGGTCTAGTTTCAAAACTTAGTATTCACAGACACAAACCAGCCTCTTCTAGGGCTCTGCTGAGTTCAAACCAAAATATTTCGGATTACAGCAATAAGAATGGCCACCACATTGGCATTCCAAAGGAAATGGAAGATACATATATGGGTACCAAAAAGGGTCACATTTAGCCAGTTATAAAAAGGAGCTCGCAGGAGCAGTGAACCAAACATATAATGCAACAAGCACATGTTTCAAAAGAAAAAGGGACTCTCAAGAACTGTGTTATCCAACTCAATGACAAAATAGAAAGGCTCTTCGCCAAACAAACTTCCATGAAGTTGAAGTTAACCCTATTCTGCAACTCTTCTCTCAGGGACCTCCTCAAACCACTGCACAAATACGTGATTAAAAGATTATACATCAATTTATTATGGTGCATCAATTTATTTGAGCACAGTAAACTGATACTTACCACCACGAAAATAGTGATAGTTTAATGCGCTGAGCTCCTTAATTGCGGATCAATTCTTTCTGCTCCACAGCAGACACAAATATGACAGTGAAACAACCCAGGAAATCACACCGATCTTTGGGCAGGGTGGCATCCACAACTATCACAAGCTCTTTACCATCATATGTAGTATTATAATGGAGGATAGTGCAGTCATCCTTCACTATGCCTTGATGAAAGTTTAATCCAGTAATTTGTTTTACCCGACCTTGAAAGTCCTGTGGCTTTTCATCAAGCCGGTGAATGGCAAGGTACACTCCACTGGGGCACAGAGTTTCTACTATCTGAGCAACAGCATCTAGCTTGTCCAGATAATCAACCAGCAGGAAACACTTGTTTTGATGTTTTCTCACGTACATCATGTTCTCTGCACACAAAAATAACATTTTAGTTACAAGACAAATTCCAAGCAGAACATCACAAATCAGTTATAAGAAGCATCACATAATATTGGATGTTGGTAAAAAAATCACTTTGCTTCTCTCTTCCAATAAATAAGTAGCTAGTATCACAAGTTTGTACTACACTGATCTTAATAGCTTAACACTACAAGCTTATAGACACCTTGCTTGATCTTCACAATCAAGCTATACTATCACATGCACATTAGTATCTCATCCATAGTACACTTATAATCGACACTAATATGCCTATATGACAAGATTAGTCCTAACATTGAAAGGCGAGAAAACGTACTGAAAGTTTTCACTATTGCATTTGCTGTTCCTGCCAAGGACAGTCTGAAGACAGCTTTCTGGCTTAATTGATAATCAAATTTCTCTATTCTACCCACCAAATCAGGATAACCTTCATCCTTTGCAAGATCATCAGCTAGGAACATTAGTTCACGGGGGTTTGCACAGCGCTATAAGCTGGGAGAATCTTTTTTCATGCATCCAAGAAGAAGCAACAACAAGTTTTTTCCTCAGCCTTTTGTCTTGGTACACCTTCTTGTCTTGGTACACAGTGTACGAACCAGTGATACAACCTTGAATATCTGAGTTGTCAGTCCACAGCACCAGATTCTTAATCTCCAGTTCAGAGCACTTGAAAAGCAAGGCCAGCACAGCATATGCTTCCGCCACATGTATGGAGCTACAGTCCAAATCCCCAAACACCTCTGCACAGACAACTTTATCATCTCTCCATATTATGAATGAGATTGTGGCCTTCCCAGACTGTCCCTTTTCACCGTCATGGTATGAGGCATCAACTTCGCCTTTGTAGAAACCTTTGATTCCATAATCATAGTACAAGGTTTCAACATTACCAATGTTAGTGTCCCAATCCTCAACAATAAATACTCTATTTCTGATTATCTGGTCCCAGAAATGATCCCACTCATCATCATTGTCTATCCTTACCCTCTGAACCATTAATTCATAGGCACTAAGGTATTGCGGAGTTTTCCTATTCAGTTTCTGATATTGATTGTGAAGAAAGGCTGTGGAGTTGCTAGATAAACCGTCAGGTAGTAGCAGACAACTGCAGGCAAGATTGGGTCTAAACTTTGTCTCATACCATGGCTCTAGAAATGACCTGGATAGCATTATCTTACTCTCAGATAGCGCTTCTTCTATTTTTTCCAGCAGCAACTGTTTGTTACCACGTACTACACATGTATCCTGTTGCCCTTCATCTTGTGCAGAAAACTTTGCTTCAGACTCAAATAGCTGTGTACTTCCTTTGCCTTCACCAGTTTCACATGCATGACTTAGCTTCCTGGAGAACAGAAGCTGATGAACCCCTTGTCTCCTATGATAGAGAGATCCCAATCCAGATGAAATTGGAAGAACCTACAAGAAAACAAGGAATATCTTTAAATTAGCATAGATGAAAGAAACAATAGTCAAACAAAATTCACCCAAATAAATATTTAACAAGTAATCTGTAGGAATACAAGATATACCAAATAACTAGCATGATGAAGACCTAAATGGATGACGAAGCTGCAGACAGCTTAAAAAAGTGTAAGACCTAAATGGATGACGAAAAGCTTAAAAAGTGTAACGAGACTGCGAAGTTGCTAAACAATTGTAAAATAAGCCCCAAGAGAAACCTAACATCACTAATAGTTTGGTTACAGAACAAATCAATATGCAACTGTCTTTAATGACCTAAAAATAAGCCCTCAGTTGACATCTTAGAATTATTATTATTTGCGCACAAACTAGACCCAATCTGTGGGATTTTCAAACTGATTCACCTAAACAAATTGCAACAGTGTAACTTGAAGAAATACAAGACATCAAATGCACAGCTAAGATGGATGGACCAAATATCTGAATGGATAGCTTCAAAATAATAACCATATAATAGTGAGGTCTTCTAGTACGAGTGTACCATAACATGAATAACAAGGTTATGTGCACAAGAGACTCTGTAAGTGCATAGTATGCTAGAGACCATGAAAAGCATTGTTTTAGGAAGCAAAACAAAAGGAACAGAGCTGCAATATTATCCAATGACAAGTTTATTCATGCACCATCACTTCAAAAAAGTAACATGCAGTATTTCGCATCACTTTGTAGTTCTAGTTACCTTGACTGAGGAATCAGGGCAGCAAATGGTGCTTGATGAGAACCCATCCATAGGGCCTTCATTCGAGGCGGTACACATCGCTGAAGATGGATTGAGTCCCGCTCGCAGGAGGAGACAATGGAGATGATCCGATAGCTGGGCCCCAAATGATGTCCAGTATCTAAGGGGGAAGGCAGTTGTACATTGTTAATGGCTCCCAAAGCTGGAAGAAAAACAGCACAACGTTCTCTTTGAAAAAGACTAAAAGAATCATCGTTGGTAAAACAAAATGCAGAAAACTGAAATACTACCTTCACATGATCAAAGCTAACTTCCCATCTAGTGGAGTACTTCCCTAAACCCTAGATACATCTTCATGTTCGACCTTAATTACTGAATTACATTAAAATCTTCTGAGAAGTATAACAATAATTTTGCAAACAATAGACACTACAGTCAACTAAGAGTCTGAAAAGCTTCACGACCTTCTAAATACCCCTAACCATCCATCTGTATCTCAAGCTAAGCACAAAATCTAGGGTTGAAATCCCATTTACCATTAAAAGGCCTGTCAGGATAATTACTCCATTCAGCATCTCAAATAACAAATTACAAATTTTATGGGCTGGCAGCAATTTCACCAAGTCACCAAGTACAAAAATCTCTTCAAAGGGAGAAAACAGAAGAAGAAACATAAAAGCTCAAGTAAACTTACTCCAATCTGTCAAAGTTCAGGACAAACTTGCTTCCACCAACCTTTCCTGCATACATATAAGAGATAACATAAAATTCCCCTTTTTATCAGGAACTCAGAAGCATATAAGCATGTAGAACAGACATAGGTATCAATCCAAACAGATCTCGACAGATTATAGAACAAATCCGACGGGTTCTTGAGAAAATCGGACGAGATTTCAACACCAGGCAACAAAAAAAAAAAAAAACCTAACCTGCGAAGGGATTGTAGTAGCCAAGCACCTCCAGGTGCTTCCCATCTAGTGGGGAACGACCATCAGTGGCTATCACCCGGTACAAGGGCCGGTTCCGGCATCCAAACTGCGATAGCCGGATCCACACCATTGATTTCTCGCCGGGGACGCCCTTCCCCCAAGCTCGTGAAGAAGAGGGGTTTCCTAGGAGTGGGAGGGAGTTCCACTGGTGAAGAAGGGTTTCTAGGAGGGGGAGGGACTGAGTGGAGACAGCTATATAGACGTTTGGATTAGGCTCGGGTATAAATGGGACTGTTTGGCTAGTGATATGACCCGATTGATAACACAAATCGGTTGATTTGCTATAAGAAAAAAAAATATTGTTTGTATGGCTGATAGGATTAGGATGGGTATCGGGATAGGGATATGGAAATGGATTGGGATTTCGGGCTGTTCGGCTAGTCATATGAGCTGACTGATAAGACAAGTCGGTTGATTTGCTGTGAGAAAAAAATATTATTTATACAACTAATAAGTCCGGCGATAAGACAAGCGAGGTGTAGGATAGGCGTGCAAGTCTTCATTTCACTATCCTACTCCCATATGATATACAAATAGAGGATTGAATATATCTAAGTCTTTATTTCCTATCTCGCCCTCTATTTCCCATTAGCCAAACATCACTAAAAAGAAAAGTTGCATCGCAACGTTAGCTTGTGTTCTCTACAGAGGTTCCAAGTAGAAGAGAAGGTAAGCCAGTGCCACAACCCGCTCCACACCTTTCCACGCAAGTGGGGCCCACCATGTGCATCACCTCCACTCCTAGTAGGATGGCGGGCGTCGGGTGAGGTGAGCTTAGCCCCCAACCATAGTCACAAAGTTTTCGGGTTGTCGGGGTCGAGGTATGGTGTCACGGGACATGGTACGCTACTTGCGAGAGATTTTTACACTTCGGGTCCAAAATGAACCCGTGAATCCGGGTCAGGGTCGACGAACCTGGGTCGAGGGTTGAAGGTGATGAACCCATTTTATGTGAATAGGCCCCAACACAGGAGGGTGGGTGCCGGCCTCCAATGAGGCCTCGGCCTTCGCAATGGTGCTAAGTGGGTAGAGGCAGGCGTAGCCTTCGCCGCAATGAGCCAGCAGAGGAGCAGTCTCGGCTGCCACCACAGTGAGCCACCAAGCGGCGCAAGTTCAAGCAATGTTGAGAAGGATGAACTCGTGATGTCATGATTGTTGGCCCCATCTTCCAACTAAAAGCTTAGATAGTTTAGTTTAAATGACCCAATAGACTCAAAGGAATACTTAAATCAAGAACATAGCCGGATTAATTTTAGAACATAGCTAGGTTAATTTAGTTTTAGAATACCTAGTGATAGAGCATGCAGCCAAAGTTAGGGAGCAACGTTGAGTAGTTAATTACTCCCTCTGCTCCAAAGTATAAGACTTTTTAGCTTTTCTAAATATATTGCTTTTAGTATGTCCCTAGAAAGTGTATGTATCCATGTGCATAGCGAAGTTATGTATCTAGAAAAACCAAAATGTCTTATAATTTGGAATGGATTGAGTAGCTAGCAAGCTTATTTAGTAATAGAAACTCTAGCAATGGCACAAGGCAAACCCCCAACCCCCCCCCAAAACCCCTCTAGAAATATTGGCACCCCGCCAAGCATGGCCCAAGATAAGGCACCCAGCACCCCCACTAGCCGAATAGGCCCACATCTGTCGTTCTGTGCCACTTCCTCCAAGATTCTAGCCCAAGTTGTGAGCCGGTCTGCACCACTTCCTTCAGGCTTCCCATCGAAGCACCGCAGCGCGACACACCAACATCGCTTGTCCGAGCCGCCGCAGACACCGATCACGCCACGCCACGCCGCGCGACCCTATAATCCATGCGCTTCCGTACACTGGCCATCTTGGCGCCGTCGTCTGCCCCGCACCGAGCATTCAACTCGCTGGCCGCGACTCTTGTCCATGGTACACCTAGCTGCCTAGCTGGGAGACTGATTTGAGGCTACCGACTGTTCGTGTCCCTCCCATCGCCCATCACCAGATCGGCCACTCCAAGTCCATGCTAGTGGAGTGTTTATGCTCAAGTTAATCCTCAAATCAAATTATTTATATATGAAATTGTGAGCTACAATTTGATTATACAAATGAATGAATTATAGGTAATTATGGAGAGGCATTATAATCAGAAAGCTCAAGTCATGATCGATGCTAATAAAATTTCATGTCCGGATGAAATCAATTAGGATGTGAATATTAAATACGACCCCAGTTGAGAAAAGAAAGTGGTTCTTATCATCCTAGTTTGAGAGAAAAGGTGAGAAAGAAATACTTGGAGATTGGACCTTGCCAGCCTCGCACATGCGATTTTTCCTATTATAAATATTGGAGAGAAATAGAAGCCGAGAAGATTTATTTCAGAATGGTTTGATGAGTTTGGTCCTTGGCTATAGTAGGCAAAGGATAAAACATACTTTGTTTTATCATTTCTTGTTTAGGAAAAAAAAAAGATACAGGATATGATAGGAAAGAAAGGTTAAGGTCACATATTGGTGATGTTGGTGCTTACACTGTAATGCAATGAAGAAGTGTGATGATTTGTTATAAAGAAAGCAACACGTAGATATTGTTGACAATCATATCAGTGAAGCTGCTTAGAAGGCCTCTTTTACTCAGTTTAATGGGTTGTTGAAGCAAGGATTGCCCTTCTGCGACCATGATGATGAGTCAAAAGAATCCTACAAGAGGGAACTTCAAGGAGTTCTATGATTGTTTAGCGAGAACATGGTGCAATGTTATGCAAAGTTGTGACTACAAATGCTACAACGAATAGTTGTTTGCTTGCTCCTAAAATTCAAAGGGCCAATGTTGAATGTTTTGCAAATGAAGTTGTACAATCTATCCTTGAATAGCTTGGGGATGATTAGTTTTGCTTGTTAGTTGACGAGTCAATAGATGTAGATGTTTTCTGCAAAGAACAAATGGTTGCGTTGAGGTATGTTGACAAATGTGGGGTTGTGAAAGAAAGGTTTGGTCTTGTCAATGTGACTGAAGCAACTTCTTCCTACATCAATTGCTTGATTGCTCAGACGCTTTCAATCCAAGACTCATTTCATGCTTTCGATGATGAGACTTTGATGAGCTTAGCAATGATTTTAGCAATGATGATCCAAGGGACCTTAGCCACCAACTTTACCCTTATATTGCTGATGTGAGATTAGATAATAGATTCTCCAACATAAACACTAATGTGGGCTCTCTCAAAAAAGGGTATAGATAGAGAAATATCATGTCCAATTTGGTCTATCGACTTTTGAACGTTTGCTAGGATTGTCTATTGCTACAGCAATAGTTGAGAGATGTTTTCTAGCCATGAAGGTTATAAAAACAAGTTTTCTAATCGCATGGGTGATCACACATGAGTCATAGATTTATTTGATATCTAGGAAAAGAAGAAATGAGGAAAGTTAGCAATGACTTCGTGTTTCGTCGTTTCACGACCATGGAAGGAAAAGGGTTGTTCACAGCGATGGAAGGAAAAGGGTGTAAATATCATCTCTAAGAGGTAATGCAATGCATCTACTTTCAATGAATGACTCTATATTTTCTTCACTAAATTGACCTATTTGTTTTATTTTCTTTAGGCTGCATCACATATTTCTATTCATCGTTTTCATAGCCCTAGCAATGGTCATGCTCGGGATGACGAAAGGCAATGCAAGGCGTGGGTGGGTACTTTCATCACCATTTGCTTGGAGATGCTTGTGCCACTCTCACTTGAAACTTCATTATCCTCCACACATGAAGCATCATTGGGAAAGCTCTAAAAATCTCCCACCGAATCTCTTTGCCAAGATTAAGCGACACACCAAATCTCCATACTAGACCATCTCTCTCCTTTTGCCTTTGTCGAGCAGAGCAAGCACATCAAGAGCATGCCACTGCCATGCTAGCTCCCTACGGTATGTGCTCCTTTTGTTTTGAAACCCAATGAGCGCGTGTAGCACCCTTTGGTAGGTCCGTGCAAATATGAGTCTATTCCCTAACCGTTAGAAGCCACCTCCTCGAGATGAGGCTTTCGCGTCCTCCACAATGATCAAGATGTTGGACAGGTAGCCATACAGGTTTGTTGCCGCTTCTTAAGTCGGAGCGAATTGAGCTAGGGCTCGTGGTGCAGGAAGTTGGAGGTCGAGGAGGGAGATCCAAGCGGTAGCTCTCAAGGTCGAGGAGCCGAAGGACCAAAAGCATGGCCATGTCACAACACAAAAGTTGGCGCGTGGGGCGCCTTTGTGCTATCCTTAGAGCAAATCTTACGATGTGGTGATGTGGTTAGCGTGGAGACGCAAGACTAGGCGTGGATTCGAGATCAACGAGGGGTGACAGTGCCAATTTGCACCACCTACAGCTCAGTTCGTCCATTGCTGGATGTGGTGCGGTGCTTGGGTCCACATTGAATACATAGACGAGGACGGTGCTTGGGCCACATGGAAGACATAGACGAGGACGTGCATCATGTTCAACCAACCAAAAGTGTAGGGCCCTACTAAACCAGCTTTTTCTACCTTGATCCCTACCTTTTTTCAGTAGGAGTCTTGCTAGAGTTTGCTCTAAGATAATAAGGCCTTGTTCGTATACATTTCAAATTGTAGAAGCTGGATTTCAAAAGTTAGATTACTGGAAGCTAGATTATAGAGTGAGATGTCAGGTTTATATGATCCATATATATCATAAAAAGTTGAGGTAGATAACTTTTTAGATACAAATTACCTTAATACCCTCACTATTTTATCTTATGTTGTAGCTACGAAAAATGGAGGGGCAGAATAGTCTTTTGATGTCTAGAAGCTAGAAAAGGCTAGGTTCCTTAAGCTTACCAGATTATGGAATCTCGGGGTCTCTAAATTCTAAAAGTTAGCTATAAGTTATGGTTATATGGATCCAGCTAGTTTCTATAATCTGTGTATCCAAACAACCCCTAAAATTACTATAGTTGTATGCACACATTTTATGCACAAAGGTCATAGCCACCATTAGCCCTAAGGAAGCTCCAAACCTTTCTAAATTAGTTCCCTCTTACACTGTTACATATTGTCTTCGAGTATTAAGAGGTGATATATCATTATCACTTGTGCAAAACACATAGGGGCAGAATAAAAACTTAAAATGCAAGCAGTCACGACTTACATGAAATACATCGAATTCCTGAAAAAGCACGCAAAGTAACTGGAATGGGATGGTAAAACACCTTAGTTCATCCTTCATGTGCAATTCTCGCGGTGATTTATCAAGATAGCAAACCTGCACTGTTGCATTAGTGAAATATGTCAGTCGTACTCCATTAGAATGTAGCCGAGCCTAATAACTATCAACATATGGGAGCGTATCTCATGTTAAAATTTAAATTTTAAACGTCGTCATATCTACAAACCGCCAAAAAAAGCGAAAAGAAACCATTAAAAAATGACATCTTGGGTGACAAGATTTTTTTAATAAGGACACTAGGATACATGGATTCTGGCAAAGTTTTCAACTTTGAGTCCATTGTCTTAGCTACTCATCCAATACGTACTGGATTTGATACTAAGCTTATTTGCAAGTGGCATATATATATATATATATATATATATATATATATATATATATATATATATATATATATATATATATATATATATATATGGATGAACTAAATATCCAGCAAATGCCACTTGTTGCGCCTTGAATGCCTTTGTACATGCTACGTAAAAACACATTGGTGATGCCATCCAAGATTGGCTGAAGTCTTGAGGAGTCTTAACAAAAAGGTTATTGGCTACAACCTTGTTAATCTGAATGAATAATGTTGCATTTGAACTCTATCGCTAAATAGCTATAAAACTGTTGTCAGTCAAGGCACAAAAGCAATGCAAAATTTTATAGTCAATTGCTTTTGTTGATATTATTAGATACATGTACTTCAGATTTGATGTAACGAGAACATAAGTTCGATAAGCTTCTATCAAGCCCTAGTATTAAGCCACTTGGGAATGCTGACTTGAAAACCATTATGAAATGGAAATGGGATTATGGTAGAATTATAAATAATATCCAAGTGAAAACATTATGAAATGGAGGGGACTATAAACATCCTAATAACCATCCACTAATATATGGTAGATCTCTCAAAATCTGGGTCCACAGATATTTTTTTATTTTATAAATGATAAATTAGTAGTCTACGCCTTCTATATATACAATAAAAAAAAAGTGAGAAAATATGGGTCAACACAATAGGCTCAACCACTACAGCTCCAAGGATTTTCAGATATTCTTGAACCCAAAGCCAAAGCTTTGTTAAAACAAAACTCAGAGCTACTTATAAAAAAAAAAAAAAAACAGAGCTATCAAAATAGGCTCAACCATTACAACTCAAGAACTTTCAGAAATTTTTGGACCCAAAGCTTTGTTGAGCTATCAAAATAAGATCAACGCTACAGCTCCTAGAATTTTCAGAAATCTTTGGACTCAAAGCTATGTTAAAACAAACCTCAGAGCTATCATGTATCTGTTTACCTACAGGTGAGTGGGAAATCACTCAATAGATATTTTCAACAGAAAGTAGCTACAATTGAAAAGAAAATACCTATTAAGAGGCAAGGTTCTACCACCCTTAGAAGCTCATGTCTTTGTCCTAAAAAGTGTGCATGTCCGTATGATAGGCATATCGCATATGGATATTATTATATACATTATAGTACATTACAGTAATGCAACGTGCCAACGTCTGTACACTTTGAAATGTTCGATTATAGGCGTCCTATCCCAGGATTGAAGTGAGGCCTTGTTTAGTTGCTTGTAACTTTCATGCAACTTTCCCATCATATTAATTTCTATCCGTATATATGGAGCAGTAAATATTAGTAAAAAAATAACTAATTATATGGTTTAGTTGTAAATCACGTGATGAATTTTTTGAGCCTAGTTGAACCACGATTGAATAATATTTGCCAAATACAAATGAAAGTGCTACAGCATATAAAAGAAACTTTTTCAACGAACTAAACAAGGCATGAGAATGCAACCTACGGGAATTGGGAGGACACGGGACGGCACAACGCCACACCGGCGTCGGCGTAGATTCAGAGGCATCCAGCTCGCGTCCCATCAATCACCTGCTCGCGTCCCATCAATCAATCTCTGATTTTAACACTTACCATCAGAAAATAAACACTTTTCCACCCCCAACAAATTGTAACAATCAACATCCTGTAACAAAAGAGAAAAGATGAATAACAATGAAATCTGATTTACACATAAAGAAAGAAAAAAATTCGGCTTGCAGCTGAAAATACAATAAAACTATGAAGAAAAATCTTTCCCCTGCAAGATAAGTTTACAATAGGGAATACATATTGTTTTTAAAGAAATAAAACTCTAATGTCATAGATCTATCCGTCGGCACAAGATTAACCAAATCAGTAGCAGATCACACTTCAAAAAAACATTCGACCCATCTGAGCTTAGGAGAGGCATAGTCTGTAGATGCATATCCTTACAGGGAGGAAGAAACGGAACGGAGGAGTTGCAGATCCGGTGACCGCGTTTCACCTTGCAGGTGGCATCCGCTCTGCAGATTTTCCCCCCCTCCAAAGATTCCTTGTGGCCACGGACGCGCCGCAGGAGAGAGAGGCCATGCGGTCATCCGGATGTGGTGGTGCGGAAAAGCAGAGCGAGAGGAGGCTACCGCAGGGCGGCTGCGTATTTGATGCTCTCAGACTTTGCAGCTAGGGATGTCAAATCACACCCCTACCGTGTCCCTACCTCACGGAAATCCCCTTCCTACCCTCATACAGGCGAATTTGCTTTAAATACCCTCACGCCCCCTCAACCAAATGTACTCACTCCATCCCTATATGTATCTTCTAGATGAAGCAAGAAGAACGCACGAAAGACTATCTTAGTTTGCTTTAAATACCCTCACGCCCCCTCAACCAAATGTACTCACTCCATCCCTATATAACTGTTGCTTCACTTTCTAAAAATTAAATACCGATAATTATAAAAAAAATAATAAATATTATTAATTAATATTTTAATTAGTATTATCAAAAAAGATCTTTGAGTCTAGTTTTTAATAAAATTATTTAAAGCTATAAATATTACTTGTATTTCTATAAATTAAATCAAATTATGACACGTATCTCATAGTGATAATTATTTAGAGACGGAGGGAGAGAGTACTTTCGGTATATATGGCCAAACGTTACCCTTGTTCACAATGAAACCTCTTCCTCTCCGTTTCGAATTTACTGGGTACTTAAGTCCAAGAGATCGCTAACGGATTTAACGTTTGGCCAGTAATTATTAGGACGAAGAAAACAGGCCAGACAATAGTACGAGAAATTAAGCTCAAAAAAAATCAAATTGAAGTCGAAAACTCTGTTTGCCCCTTCCGTCGACACATACTGGACCTCTAGTTAAGAGGTTGATAAAAAAAAATAATACTGGACCTCTAGAAGCCCTGAAATATTTTATGAAACATGTGGTCTCCATGACCATGAGCCGGCACTTTACCACGTTCCAAGTACATGTATTTCTTTGCTCTCAAAATAACTGTTATTTTATATTTTATAAATTTAATTTGATTTATAGAAAATATATATGATATTTATATTTTTACATAAACTATATTTAAATATATTTCTTATAATAGTACTTCCTCTGTTCTAAAAAATATGCAACTATGGGTTCCGTATGCATAAAATGATCTATGTTTGACCAAATTTTTAGTAAATAGCATTTGTACTTATAACTTCAAATTGATTTATTATAAAATATATTTCATAATTAATATAATGGTGTTTATTTGATATTATAAATATTTATAGTTTTTTATTTATAATTAGTCAAATTTAATACACTAAAACATATTACTATGCTAGAATTGGAACGGAGGGAGTACTGTGTAGAAAAATATCAGGCTCCCTAAATCTGGACGGCCAAAGCAGCATGCCTGCGTCATGGCGTCGTGCTCCTCAGATGATGGGACGGCCCCGACGTGACCGCTACATGTCACGAGGACTGGCCGCGCACGCCGCGCGCTTCGGCAACAGGAGGTGGATCTGGGCTGTGTTTTGCCGGCCGCAACGCGCCATCGCCACAGTTGAGGCCGCCACCGCCATGCGCCGGTTAGCTGTTGTTTGGCTTGCCACAGTTTTCATTTTTCATATTACTAGCAGGAACCCGCGCGTTGCCGCGGACGCAACAGAGGAAGCTAAAAAAAAATTGTAAGTTGTATGGTAGAAATGTAAATCACATCACCTAGCAACAGGGCGACAACAATCTGATAAAAAATATGGTAGCGTCCAATGAACAGATATATAGAAGCAAGATTGGCCACTGGGACCTGAGATCAATAAGTTGGAAGCAAAGCTGGCATTGTAGAGGTAGAGTAATTTGGAAGTACATATATGTATATAGAATACGTTATGGAACTATGCATAGCAAATAAGTTTTGATTTGTACACAGCGATGAAATAACCTAAATTGGAAAAAAAAGAAATTAAACTATGATACTGATCGAGTAATGTGATGATATTAACCCCCAAGGTTGCTCTCTGCCATCCAGTTGATATTCACCAAGCTAAGTAAGATCATGTAGGATTTATATCTGCATAACAAAAGATGGTAAGACCTTAGTATTGCAGCATGTAAGCATGTAGCCAATTCCCATAATTTATAGAAGTCAGATAAGGAACTTTGTTGTTGCATCATATATAATTGTTCGTGTAGTGAGCCAGTAAAGCAAGAGCTACTCCAGGATAGGAATATTATTTATCATATCAAACATTCAAGAGCAATTCGAAAACACACATAGCCTACTCTGGAATTAAAAGTAGAGTTAAGTACATTATTTTAGGCATGTGGTAATTATTACTTTCATTTGACAGAAGGCATCAAGGTTCATTAAATTTGGATTTGCAATTAAGAGTGATGAAGTAATTGATATCATTAACCTGAGCAGCATGTAAATAGGGTAGTAGCCTTGAGTCCCATATCATTCCAGTGGCCAAAGAGACAATAAATGTTGGATCGAACAGCTCTAGTGGTGTGGCAGTCATCTTTTGCCACGAATCCACGTGCTGAAACAATTTAAACATAGAATTAAACAATGGTAATGAAATCCGTCCCAATCTCTTGTCAGGCACCATCTTGTGGATGAATATTTCTTATCAAGTGTTGGTGCAATTCTAGGTATAATTAGTTCATGGAATATGGTGGGTAACTTAGAAAATGCATAGAAAAGTATATGGAGAATGGTACCTGCAATATTTTGGCAAAAAATTTCAATCCGCTCAGGTTTGCAGTTCGTCTTTCCTGGCACTGCTGTCTTGAAGCACCTAATATTGATAAAAACAATTAAAACCACTGTCACAACTAACGGCGACGAAAATATCTGATGTAAGATATCTTTTTTGGGAAACCTGGAAATCTAGGCACGATATGAAAACTGACCATTTTACACCCATGTGACAGGGTCGCCTCTATATCAGGAACATTAAGCTTCCATAACGAATCCACCATAACACTCATGCATCAGCATGTAAGGCTCCAGTTTGTGCTCGCTGTAGTGGCGCTGAGCCAGCAGCTGTATAAGAGCTATTGCAGCTGCGGATACATAAGAAAATCAAATCTCATGACAAAGTTACGTATCTATGCTAGCATCAATGAAGTTTAATGAAGAAAATAAGATAACCTATTGCAGCTGCCAGTTGGGTTGTAGTAAAATGTCCTTTTGTTTGTGGACCATTCAGCAATAAAAAGAACACCAAGATATATAGCTTTCTTTCCAAGCTCTCTAGCAGGTTATGTTGAACACACATGACCAATAATAGTATAGTACTCGGCATATACCATATGGTACAAAATAAGCAAAACAGAACCAGAAAAAACTTGTGGTCAAAATTTAATTATACTCAGAATGGGATCATTAAAACAAAAGCAAGCGCTACCGGATTTGTTTTATTGCCAGCAGGGATGCAAGGGCAAACAAAGGATTTAGAGCTACCAAGCAGGGCTAAAAGTAGAAAATACATACAAAACTCAATTGGGTGGACATATACAGCTTAGCAAGTGATTAAAGGGCTATCATTAATCCTCAATGAATTAAGGACGGACAATAGTAACTGTTTAACATGCATATAGTAATATTTTTTTTCTGAAAGGTAACCAAAGCATCAGGCAGATCTGAAGCATTAGGCAAAGGAATTTCACCTTATCATATCATACACAGGACCGAAGCCTCATTAGTCCCCATCCTCTCATTAATCCTTTACATCCTCACAGTGGACTGAGTAGAAAAAATGCTGAGAAAGAGGCCATGAATAATATTCCTGCAGCATATCCATAGGTAGAAGATGATCTGTAAATTAAATATTGGAGTAATTAGAGCCTACATTTATAAAACTACACAACCCAGGTACCTCTGCAGCCGCAAGTTAGCAAAACAATAGGTGCTGACATCTCATAGGGGCATTCCGTCGACCACATGGTACGCAACTCGTCTGGAATCATCGACATCTAGCTGCAAATACAAGATGCCTTGCTCGTGTCAACACAGGACAAAACAATTGCACAGGTCAGTGGAAGAACACATGTGTTGTGCTGCCGAGAAGAAGGAAATGCACAGCAGCTGGAATCAGCAGGACCTCCATAGGCGTCCGTACCTTGTATGTGAGGCCGAAGAGGAAGAGGAATCGAGGAAAGCCGAGTAGCGAGTGTACCTTGCGGCATCTCCGTTGGCGGCGCTACAGCCACCGCCATCCTCGTTCCTGGCTGCACGGATTGATTAGAAGGACCGTGCCGGAGTCGGAGCTGCCGGAGATCGAGCGGGTCGGACGGCGCGGGAGTGAGGCCGCTGCGCGGAGGGCATACTGGGACGGCGGAGAGGACCAGTTCGGCGGCCGCGGCGCGGGGGGGGTGGGGCGGTGAAGGCCGGGGAGGTCGTGGAGGCCGCGGCGGCGTCGGGGGAGGCGACCGTCCGAAGCTTCGAGAGGCAGTTTTCTTATCTGTGTCCGAGTGTGCTGGAAAGATCGGCACGATTCTAGGAGGAGGCCAGCTGGGCAGCTGAACGGAGGGTCGGGATGGAGCGCTGGCACGCCGAATCGGACGGATATGATTAGCACATACTCACGCCTTGTTTAGATGGAGGTTGGAAAGAGAGTGTAAAGTCGCAGAAGACTTCGTTTATTTGTGGTAAATATTGTCCAATTGTGGCCCAACTAACCAGCAAAAGATTCGTCTCGTGATTTACAACCCAACTATGTAATTAGTTATTTTTTTTATTTATATTTAATGCTATTTACATGTGGGAAATAATTTGTGAGAGGAGAGAGATTGGAAAGTCCCAGTAGCACTTCATTTGTTTGTGGTAAATATTGTCCAATCGTGGCCCAACTAGGCTCAAAAAAGATTCGTCTCGTGATTTACAACCCAACTGTGTAATTAGTTATTTTTTTTATTTATATTTAATACTATTTATATGCGGGAAACAATTGATGTGAGGAGAGAGAGGGAAAAACTTACATGTAACTAAACAAGGCCTCAAGACAATACGTACTACTAGTAATAACTAGTAGTATAAAATTGTAAGTGCTAGTGTGAAACATATCACGCTCCCCAATACAAGTTTATAATGCAAAATCAATTTTTTTTATAAACTGTAGTTCTGGGTGAGACTACAACTTTCTAATGTAAGTTTTTTTTTATTTAAGGATAGATAAAAAATAATATAAAATTTTAGCTCTATAATAATCGGTTACTAATTCTTGCCGTATTAGAAATTAATATACTCCCTCTATCCAAAACATGCAACTACGGTTATGATCCATAGAAACTAGGGCTGCATTTGGTCCTTATTTGGATTCACTCTAAATTCTAAGTTTTTGACTCTCTCTCTCCATTACATCAATTTTTAGCCGCATACATGGAGCATTAAATGTAAGTACAAAAATAATTAATTGTATAGTTTGGTTGTAAATCATGAGACGAATCTTTTGAGCCTAGTTAGTCCACGATTGGATGATATTTGTCAAATACAAATAAAATACTACGCTTCTAATTTTTTTTCAATCTTTTGAATCCAAACAAGGGCTTGATCAAATTTCTAGTAAATATTATTTATATTTATAACTTAAATTAATTTATTTAGAAAGTACATTTCATAATGAATCTAGTGGTATTAATTTGATATCATAACTATTAATAATCTTTTATCTAAAACTAATCAAATTTGAGATATTAAACCATGTTATTGTTCTATAATTGCATATTTTACTATGCTAGTGTTTTATATATGGAGTCAAATGAATATAGTTTTTATACCAAAATTGTGTCTTTTAATAAGATCTATAACTTTGTAGTTTTGAGTTTTTCGTTAGAGAATGTTAAGATGCTTAAAAAATAATATAAAATTCTAGCACCTCCTGAAAATAGAAAATTGCTTTTGAAGCCGATAGAGGATCAAATTTATCTGATTTTGACAGTTGGAGGGTGTATGTTACCCGGTTTCATAGTTAAAGGTTGAAAAGAAACTTCAATTGCAAGTTGGAGGTTAAAAAATGTATACTTAACCCTAAATTCAAAGCTGAATCTAGGAACCCGATGTTTGTCATCGCAAGGATGCCTTTTTATTTTGTCAACCTAAACAAGAACACAGAAGAATATACGACGTGAAACTCTCCAATTTAGGACAAAAAGGGAAGCTATGAAGTCAACTACTGTTTTTTGTCAACCTAAACAAAGTTTGTTAGAATCTGACGACCTTCGTTCTCTTGCAAAATATGCCTATCCTTGAAGAGATATATAGTGATGGCTTCAGGTGCAAAAAGAATTTAGGTACTCATTCGAGTCCAGGATTTGGAAGTTCCAGTTTATTAACTTATATATTAGGCTGAAGATCCCTACACTTCCAAGCTGTGTATATGTATGACTACAGTTATTTGTGCTTTGCAAGCACTTGCTTGAAAATCACTTGCACTATAGCTATGTGGTTTTATTTTTATAAAAAAAATTGTGGCTTTATTATATACCAACTTTATATGTTAAAGGTTTCTCATTCTGGTGCGGCCATAATAACCATGACGTTATGGAAGAAAAAAAAACAAAGTAAGGTACATCCCACTATGGTGGGAGTGAGACTAATGGTCTAGCAACCCACACGTTGCCTACGACTGATTACTTCCATCATGTCCGTCCCATTAAATTTATCATCTTAAATTTCATGTCATCTCTTCGATCATTCATCTTATTTAAAATTTTTATAATAAATATAATTTATTTTATTATGACTTTTTAATAAAAATCTTTAAGTATTATTGATTAATTTATTTTATTATTTATATAATGTTTTAAATAAGATAGAGACATAAGTGGAGCTGTACAAAACACTTGGATGAATCTGAGATCTATAACTCTTATAATCCTAATCTCCATTAAGGAATTCTCTAGCCTCTGATTGGTCAAATCCTAAAAAGTGATGTTATGTGATATCATCAAATCCGTTACATCCACTAAGCCTCATTTATCTTCCACTAGCTATTTCTTTTGAAATAGAAAAAATCTTAACAACCTAAACCACGTATCGTAATTAAAATCCAATTATACCATGGTGTTCCTTGCAATAAACTCTTCAAAATAAGACCCCACATGGATATATTTCGATAAATTTTTTGTAAAATTTGAACCGTTTCAAAACCTAGCAAAAATACATATCACATGGATTGTATGTGATCTTTCAAAACATGTATAATTTTAGGAAGGAAAGGTCCTAGAATTTTAATAGGGGGGATGACCCTTAGGTATAGTAGGAGTGGAGGTTCGGATAGATGAGATTTGGGTGATGCTTAATTCAAATAATCTATACCATGTATGTCAATGGATACAACCTTCGCGATTAACCTACTACATCCATGTATATATATATATATATATATATATATATATATATATATATATATATATATATATATATATATATATATATATATATATATGTATCTATTAATTTATAGTTTTGACCATTATAAACTTATTATATTTCTATTTCATACTCACATCAACGTCTGGGGCATACTACTAGTTTAGGTGAATGTGACAAATTTACTTTTTTGTACCCGTGGAGCTCTAACAAACAAACCCTTGGCTGTTGGAGGCAGCTAAGAGCATTCCAAATTTGGAGAGCCATTTATAGAAAAATAACCATCTATATCTTTTAGTTGTCAACCAGTTTTATAGATCTTGTGTGTACTCTAGAGAGTCATTTTTATTTTTTCTGCCTTTAACTAACGAGATGGCTATATTTAGATTATCAAATAAAGAAGTTGTTGAGGGATATTTTTTTCACCAAAATACCTAATATTAGTAAAAATATACTCCATCAATCCTAAATTATAAGGCATTCTAAGAATCTTAAAAAGTCAAATATTTTTAAATTTAACTAAAATTATACAAAGAAATACAAAGATCTATGATATCAAAAGGATATATAATGAAATTATAGCTAATGAAGAATCTAATGATACTTAGTTGGAGTCATAAATGTTATTATTTTACTGTATATAAATTTGGTTAAATTTGAAAAATTTTGACTCTTCAAAATTGTTGGAATGTCTTATAATTTGAAATGAAGAGGTAAAAAAGTTTTTTTGGAGTTGCTCTTTATTATAATTGATAGCTAGCGATAGAGGATTATTTAGATTGATACCATTAGAATTTTTAAAGTTTTAAAAACTACTATGACTATTCAATTATTTTGAAACGTATTATTCAATTCTTTGATTCTCTAAAATATGCTACGATTATGCGTTTGGAAAAGACTGAAGCCCACCTCTAGAGGTATTTGACCATCGGTATTTGCGTATGGTTGATTTTGCACATGGTCTTCTTCTTTCTCCATTTCTTTTCGCCCGTCCGTGAATTTTCTATAAAACGTTTGATTTTTATTTTAAATTTAATCATTTATTTTATTTAAAATTTTATAAATATACTCAAATTTAAATTATTTTTAAAGAATTAATAAAATAAGCTAAAATAAAAAGGTAATAGTTTACACAAATTTTGAAATTTTATGAGTGATCAAACTTGTGATAAAAACTTCGAGAATGGGTTAAGTATCTTTTTACGTCGAAACGGCCCTTGGGAATGGATAGAAATTTTAAATGTCTTCAGAATATGGCCTTCTATTTCCTTTTAAATTCTAAGTTTTTCACTATCTCCATTACATCAATTTTTGTTTGCATGTACGAAGTATTAAATGTTAGTAAAAATAACTAATTATACAATATACATCACAAGTGTGGCGTAACCTTCTAAATTATATGGCCCACAAGCACTGACCTTGTCCCTAAGACCTCAGTCAACCATGCTTATACACCATATAACCTAGAATGTTCCGTCGGGTGGATCCCCGATAAACCACAATCACTCCAGGATCGATACTTACAGATACATCACAAGATACAACAGTTTTCATACAAAATACCGTAGTAGCGGAAGACGTATAATAACTTAATTTACAAACATTTTGTAACACTTATACAAACCAGAGTGTTATTATTACAAACCGGCGGCGGAAGCATCATTATATAACTTTATTACATATCACACAACCAAAGTGCCCCGCCTGAGAGGCCACTCAATTCACTCCTCATTTGATTTAGAAAACTTGTTTAAGGTGAAAGTCAGGGTTAGCCAAACACTTGCAAACATCACGGTTGATTTTAATTGATTGGTTTTATTTAGGAAATCAAACATGTGAGCAGGATTCAAATTATAAACATAAGCACATGTAACACAAAGGAGCTCAAACAACACCCTAAAATCGTAAACTCATTTTAATTGTTTGAATTAGGGTTTTCTAATCATGAATGCTCATGCAATGATGATGATGACATGGCAGGTTTTTGCTTAACGTAACACCGGGGTGTTACATTATATTCCCAAAAAGGAATCTCGTCCCGAGATTCAAAGCTTAGGGCTAAGTAATGGAAAAGGAAATGTGTCAAGCAAACACATCTTACATGGTTTCATAAGGGAGATAGAAGGGTTCATATTACAAGTCTCATATTTTAGAAAAGTCACGATCGTTAGAAACCAACCATGACTTAGGAGAAGGAAGAAAGAAACTCCTGGAAATGCTCATTCAAGAATTCCTCGGACTCCCAAGTTGCTTCATCCTCGAGTGTTGATCCCATTGAATTTTATAAAATCTTCTTATGTGCCTACGGGTGACTCGATCCTTTCGATCAAGAATTTTGACCGGATACTCAACACACTTCGATCGGGTTCGACACGGAGATCTTCAATGTCGACTTTTTGTCCGGTACTTGCAAACATTTTTTAGTTGGGACACATGAAACACATTGTGCACTAGCGACAACCGCCGTAGATTCAAACGATATGCTACCTTCCCACATCTTTCCGTAATCAAAAACGGACCAATATATCGGGGTGCCGGTTTACCTTTTTTACCCCAAAACGGTCTACACCTTTACTTGGTGACACTTTCGGATATACATAGTCTCCAATTTCAAACATCAACGGTCTTAAATCGCTTATCGGCGTAACTTTTAAATGCGGACTGAGCTACTCTTAAGTTTTCTTGAATCTGTTTTACTTTAGCTTCAGTTTCTTTAACTAGATCAACACCGAAGAACCATCTCTCTCGTGCTCGAGACCCGGTTGAGTGGGGTGCGACATCGGCGGCCATACAAAGCTTCAAATGGTGCCATTTTGATACTTTCTTGATAATCGTTGTTGTAAGCAAACTCGGCTAATGGCGCATTGTTCCCAATCGATGAATATGTTAACACACAAGACCTTAACATATCTTCCAGAATCTGGTTCAGTCTTTCAGTCTGACCATCAGTTTGCGGATGGTAAGCAGTGCTGTGCAACAACGTAGTACCCATAGTCTCATGAAACCTTTGCCAGAAGTGAGCCATAAATTGAGTACCACGATCAGTGACTATGCTTCTTGGAATTCCATGCAGACACATTATTCGATCTATGTATATTTGAGCATACCGAGGTGCTTTGCATACTTATCTTTTACGGGAATAAAGTGGGCGGACTTGGTCAACCGATCAACGATAACCCGTTTGAATTATAACCCTTGGGTCGTTCTAGGCGGACCAACGATGAAATCCATACTAATATCCTCCCACTTCCAAGCCGGAATGGGTAAGGGTTGAAGTTCTCCAAACTTTTCAAATGCACAAATTTTGACTTTTTGGCGGTATCACATCAGGCAACATATCGAGCTATCTCGATTTTCATTTTAGTCCACTGGGAATCTCTCGCCTCGGGTCATGATACATTTTATTACTACCCGGGTGAATCGAGAATGGTTAAGTGAGCTTTCGTCAAGAATCAATTGTTTGAGCTCGGGGACCTTCTGAACAACTAGACGATTTTTGAACCATAATACATTGTTGTCATCAAGACGGAAGCAAGATGCTTGCCCTGATCTGACTTTCTCTCTAATGTGCTTGAGACCTTTGCTTTCTCGTTGAGCTGCAATAATCTTCTCTTGAATAGAAGAATGTGCGGTGATATCATTCGAGACTACCCTCGAGGGATCATATCTATATTCAATCTTTCTAACTCTTGACATAAACTCATATTCACTGGGGTGACAAGAAGACAATTGCATTGACCTTTTCGACCGAGAGCATCGGCAACCACGTTGGCTTTTACCCGGGATGATAGTGCACTTCAAGATCATAATCTTTGATTAATTCTAGCCATCTTCTTTGCCTCATATTCAGCTTTCGGACTGGGTAAAGATATATTTTAGACTTTTTGTGATCACTATAGATATTGCATTTATTGCCCAACAAGTAGTGCCTCCATATTTTCGAGCATGCACAACGGCGACTAGTTCAAGATCATGCGTGGGATAATGCTCTTCATGTCGTTTCAACCGTCTTGAAGCATAAGCAATAACCCTGCCTTCTTGCATCAACACACATCCGATGCCGATGCGGATGCATCACAATACACATCGAATGGCTTTTCAATATCCGGGTGAGCAAGGATTGGAGCAGTGAGTCAAAAGATCTTTCAATTTATGAAATGCTTGCTCACACTCGAGAGGACCACCGGAATTTGGTTTGATTCTTTAGGAGTTCGGTAATTGGTTTGGCTATTTTGGAAAAATCGAGGGATGAAACGACGGTAATATCCCGCCATTCCAAGGAAGCTACGAACTTGGTGGACACCGATGGGTGGCTTCCAATTAAGAATATCTTGGACTTTGCTAGGATCCACCGCAACACCCTCGGCCCGGACAAAAACATGACCAAGGAAGTTGACTTCACTAAGCCAAAACTCACATTTGCTAAGTTTGGCATAGAGCTGATGTTCTCGGAGACGAGACAAAACAATACGGAGATGCTCCGATGCTCTTCTTTGTTTTTTGAATATATAAGGATATCGTCGATGAAAACCACGACGAAGCGATCGAGCTCGGGCATAAACACCGAGTTCATCAAATACATGAAATGGGCTGGAGCATTAGTAAGCCCAAATGACATGACTAGATATTCGTATAGGCCGTATCCGTGGTAAAGGCGGTTTTCGAATATCTTCCTACCGTATACGTATTTGGTGGTAGCCGGATCTAAGATCAATCTTGGAGAACACCTTGGCCCCCGCAAGTTGATCAAAGAGAAGATCGATACGAGGAAGAGGATATTTATTTTTAATGGTCACCTCGTTTAATGGGCGATAGTCCACACACATTCTCGAGTTTGATCTTTCTTTTTCACAAAGATTGCGGGACAACCCCATGGTGATGAACTAGGTCGGATAAAACCTTTATCCAACAGTTCTTTCAATTGAGTCTTCAATTCAGCTAACTCTTTTGGGGGCATCCTATAAGCTCTTCGGGATATTGGTGCGGTACCGGCTTCAACTCAATCACAAATTCGACATCTCTTTCCGGTGGTAGCCGGGCAAATCATCGGGGGAACACATCCGGAAACTCACGGACTACGGGTATATCTTGAAGTGCTGGGCACCGAGGTTGCATTAAGGTCGTGAACCGTTCTCTTGGGAATCGGAAATTGGATAAGGAGTGGGGGCTGGTTATCGGGTAGTAACAACTTAACATTTCTATTTAGGGTATCTATCACGGCGCCATCTTGGCATAACCGGTTCATTCCGAGGATCACATCTATATTTTGATCCTTCAATACTATCAGATCCGTGGGATATAAATACCCACCAAGAGATATAGGAATCGAGAGACTACTTCCCCGCGTACACATACGCCTCCCGGTGATTGCACCATAAACTCATCTTTAATTTCTTTTTATGGAAATCTCATGCTTGGTAACAAAGGTGCGGTTGATAAATGTATGAGATGCACCCGAAATCAAATAATGTAAGTGCGGGGGGGTGGCAACAGGGGAACATACCCATCAACACACCGTTCTCCTTCAAAAACGTTCCCCGACCGGACTTGATAGACGCGCCCGATCTTCTTCCCGGTATTAACCTTCGGGACACGCCGTGGAACACCCCCCACCTTGACTGCGGGGCCGTTGGACCGCCGCACCCTTTTGCTTTGAATTGGGAAGCATTCCTTTTTGGGATATGGACCGGTTTTTAATACGAGATGCCCGACTTGATCACAATTGAAACACGGGCCGAAACCGGTAGAAGTATTTTGTGGAGCCGGGTGGAGTTGGGTTTCGAACACCACGGGTGTTCTATTTCTTTGAGGATAGGTTGCGGCGGCCAGGCGAGGGTACACCCGTTGCCTCGGAGCTTGTTCTTTGCGGTGGTGGGTAGCGATAGGGTTGAGGATTTTGCGGCCGTTGTGGATAGCGAAATGGTGGGCGATAGTCTTTGGGTGGGATGATAGATAACTTTTCGGCGTTTGGATTCCGCCCGGTTGTCGAGAGAAAGCACGTCGCTCCTCACTCTTTTTTTTTCGACAGGGGATTTCTCATAGGCAATGGCTATATCCACTGCCTCGTAGAAAGTGGCATTGGGGTTTGAAGTAAGGTGGGTTTTGACATCTCCCTTTAAACCCCTGAGGAAGCACTTCTTCTTCTTTATATCAGTATCCACATGTTACGGTGCATACTTGCGAGAGGTGGCTAAAGGAGTTCACGTCTTTGCACCGATTGTCCACCTTGTTTCGGGGCCAAAAACTCTTCTAACTTAGCTTGCATTACTCCGTCGGGTATAAAATCTTGCCGGAATGCATCTTTGAACACGGTCCGGTGATTGGTGGTCGGTTTGCTGCCGCAAGGAAATTCGCCCACCATGCGGATGCTGGCCTCTCACCTTTGGGCGGCAAACTTGGGTTTCATCAAATCGGACAACCTTCCAAAGAGATCAAACTTCAGATCTATAATGCGGCCAATCATTAGCTTCTAGGGGCTCCTCGGCCTCGGTGAACACCGGGACGAGTATCGGTGAAGTCCATATGTGATTTCGTCGTGATTACGGCGACCACGATTTTCACGTGGTGCATTATGATTCTGCTGACTTATCTCCCGTAGCATACGGGCATTCTCGATGGTGGCGTGGACTAAAGGCTGCCACCAGACTTCAACAAAGACGGTGGTGCTTGTGGTGCCTGAGGGACCTCACCCCTCTTTGTGAATAACCGGACATCCGGTTATAAACAAGATCGAATTTATTCACAAGCGTGGATTTATTAAAATTGAAAGCAACAAGACAAGCCGGTCATACAAAGGTTCACTTATTTATTTTACAAGTCCGCCCATATGCCTGGGACACCCCAAAGTTGACTATTTAACATATATTACATTTCTCTCTCTCTCTCTCGGGGAGCTCGGATGTCGATCCCTCATCCGGGTCGACGCATTGCACACCACGGACTCGGCTACCTCGGACTCCTCGGTCGGTCTTGAGTGCGCCTCCGGTGACTCCACGGCACCTAAGTCATCTGCAGCGACACTGGGCTGGCTGGTATAAAGGATCATGTAGATTATATTGGTGATGGATCTCCTCATGCAGAGCAGGCAGATACGCTTCGAGGTTCGCCACCGGATCTGCAGCTCCTCAATGTAGTCATATCCATCATT